>VDFB02215721.1:0-53399 GCA_007258455.2 Sequoia sempervirens
GCTATCAAACATCATCAAAATCAAGGAGTCTAATCAAGAAAATCATCAATCTGGTCTAAGATTCCCCCAATGTGCTAGAATAGTCTTTCTATGCGTTGGAAAACTCTATGCGCTAGAAAAATCCATCAATGCACTAGAACAAAGGTTTTATGCGCTGAACTATCATATGTGCCATTTCATTTCACATATGCACCTAAACAGGGTCCCGATGTGCCAATTCATCCTATGTGCTACAATATCTAATATTTATGCTAAATAAATTCCTCTATGATCTAAGTTCACAAATGTGCTAAAACACACAATGAATGTGCTATTGTCGGTGCTCTATGCGCTAAAATCACCTATGCACTAATTCATTTATCCAATGCGCTAAAATTTTAATCCTATGTGCTACGTTTATGGATGTGCTAGAACAATCATTCTATGTGCTATTGTGGTCTGTCTATGCGCTAAACTAAATGAACCAAATTTTAAAATGTGGAAAAAGTGGGAAAAATTAATTGCACAAACTACGAGGCATTTTTTAGGGGTACATATCAGAGGTTCATACGTTGTCGAGCAGTTGTGTCGTCGCACACACTCAAACTGATGAGTGTGGTAGGGGATCACCATTCTACTCCAAATTTGCACAAATCACTCTCCCTCTCAAGTTTTCAAATCACCAATGCACAAATGAACTTTTAAACCAACCTTTTTAACCTTTTAAAGGTTAATTAAGTGGCATTTTTATGGGGTTGTTTTATTTTATTTCCAAAGGGGCTTTAATTCATCAAATTGTAACCAGGTGGCTTTAACATCATTTTTTGGGAGATAAATCATTTCTGAAGCATAAAATTTTGAGATTGAATCATCAAATCATCAAATTTTTCAAAAATTCCAAAAAATCCTAAAAATTTAAAAACTCACCAATTTATCTCCTGAGGGGGCATATATCCATCATCACCTAAAAATCAACCTCTAGGGCATCAAAAAAAAAAAATTCAACATCAACAGCAAATTTTTCTTTGAACCAACGTGTAAACACATTACTTCAAAGAGGGGAAAAATGAATCCACCTAAAATCGATCAAGACATTTAATTAATTAAATACTAGTTATTTAATTAATATTTCATCTACTTATAAATAAATTATCAATTTATTTATATAGTTCATATTTTTTAATTCTCCAAATCTAAAATCACATTCCTCTAATTTAATTAAATAAACAAATTTATATAGTTTGTTTTATTTAATTAATTTTCACTAATCCCAAATTTGGAATTCAAGCACATGTCTACAACTTTTCATGCCACCTCACCAAGGTCACATGAAATTAAATAATTCTAATTTTTAAATTAGAATTATCTTCAACAAACTTTTAACACATGGCTTATTTCTCACACACTTTATTCTTCTCATCTATTTGGCATGTTGTCTTTGGTCAAGGGAACATCCTTCTTGATTCTCTCCATCTCCACCATTCATCCCTCATGTTTGAATCTAGACCATCGATCCCTACCACATCACAAGATGCTTGGAAGATCCTATAAATACAACCCTTTTCTATAGCATTTGACATCCCACATTTGAGTAAACTTATTATGCAGGAATAGCTTTGGAGCATTGGAGCATTTGGAGTCTTATAGCATTGTTTAGCATTTTAACAAGCTTTTATTTTAGCATCATAATAACTTAGAATCATGTTTTTCTTTATAGTTGCATTTTAAATCATGTTTTTCTTTATAGTTGCATTTTAGATTACCATATCAATGGTTATTTGAGCATATACAAAATCATTTTAGCTTCTTATCATAGCATTAGCATCATATAATCTAGTATCATTATCCATTTATCAATATCGCCATTATCATAGTATCATGGCTTTCATCACATAGTTTCATGTAGGAACTTGGATTTCTTGCATTTAGAATAGTATCTTGTTTCTCAAGTTGTCATTTTAACAACCATAGTGCACATATAAAATTATCTAAGATCCAATATGGTTTAATAAATTTCCTTGAGAATAGAGAACAATGGAATGCTTTTAAAGATTTATTTAACTACAATTTAGAGTAGTTTATTTTATTCAAATATTTAATATAATACATCTCATTAATGTTTGTGTTGATTTACTAACTCTCCCACATTTCACACACACAATGTGTGTTGTGCTAACATTTCTGATGTAGGATTTTAATTCAAGAAAGTAATTCAAGTCCTATCTTTCAAGCATTCAAGATCCATATCCATTGCAACCATTGCACACAAGTTTGAAAATTTTATAAGGGTTTTGTGAATTGTAGCATTACATGTTGCTCATTCACCATTTCCTTCATTATTGCTATTTCATTTCAAGGTTTAATTACCAACAAGGGGTTTTACTAAGGCAAAAACCCCATTCACTAACAAACAACAAGTTTTTTCCATCTTGCATATTTGTGATTGCAGATCTAGGTTGAAGACTTGAAGATCACTTAGAGTGAAAAGTTGCATTACAAAGTTGTCATCTTTGCAGAAACTCACCTACAGGCTGAATTCAAAAGTTTTAAAACCTGAGATCGGAAAGGAAGCAAGTGCAGACCTTGGAGCTCAGGATCCTATTCAAAGTTCATAGAAATTTAGAATGGGACTAATATGCCATCTTGGGCATCTTAATTCTCCCAAGCATATCTTTCAGAGATTCCTTCAGATCTGGTTCTGACATCTGAGACTTTGTATTTGCCTCAAAAAATAGCAGCAGGAGTAATACGCCATTCTAGGCATCTTAGTCCTCCACAACACTTTTTGGAAACATCTTTACATTTCCAAAATCCTCATGGCATCTCTAGAATTCCTAGGTACACATATCATATCTCCCTATCGCATAATTTCATTATTTGCATCTCTCATTTAGCTTACATTTCTAGTTATAGGTCATTTTGTATATTACATTATTTTTTCCAACATTTCCTTTTCCAAGCATTTGCTTGGTGGTGAACCCATTAGAACTTAAAGAACCCCCTCCTAGGTCCTTCCTAATTGTGAATTGACTCACCTTGTGAGGTTGTTAGTCAATCCAATTGGGACTCCTAGGACATTAGTGAATGATTGAGTGGAAAAAGAGTTATATCTCTAAGAGTATCCATTTTTATGTTCATCAATACTAAAGCAGTGAATGGGAAGAGGCCCGTCATCAAGGCGCTAGAGCCGACTCCCCTTGTTGTCTCTCAAACTCTTCCTCTTGCTCCTGTTCAGGAGTGTTTCCCTCTACCAGAAATGGTTGTGATGGAAACCCCTATGGTTGAGCAGAAGCCTTTCATCCCTTTGCAACTCCTAGCCTCTAGCTCATAGAGTTTCAGAAACTACCTTGCATATGAGCTCAAGCATCCACAAAAGGCTCTGGCAGCTAAGTAGGCTGCTTTACAAAAAAGGGAAGAGGAATCGACCACCCCGTATCAAGGCCTCCAACTGTGTCCTCCTCTTTCCTCCCCTCTACTTCTGTTCAATCAAGTTGAGTCTCACTTCTGGCTCCTACTATGAGTGTGAATGTGCCTAACCATAAAAAGATGTAGGCATTTATTGTTCCTTCAGTTGAGCCACCCCTATTGATGTCCCTTTTGGACATCCCTCCATTCCCTAAACCTTTGGACATGTCGAATACCTTGGTGGTGTTCATTGCGGTTTTCTCCTCCTTTGTTGTGCCTCTTGCCTCATCTATGGGTATTTCACATCTCCCGATGAAGTAGAAAGTGTAGGTTGGCCCTTCTAGCAATGGAAGGCATAAGAGGAGACCATCCTCTCTAAAGGGTGGTCCTATGCTAGCTTTTTTGTTCTAATAATGGAACAAGTTCTGACTTCTCTTGACTTTGTCACCACTCTCGTGTCACTCGATGAGCCAAGCGGTGAATCCTAGGTGTCATCCTCCCTATTCATTGACATATGACATGGCACTCCTATAAATTGCATGTTCAACTCTTTGGATGAAGTTACGGCCTTGTCGGTGATCTTCACAAAATCATGGACAATAGCTCCACAAGAGCTAAGCAGAGAAGACCTTATAGGGGCTTCTTCCATAGCCCTTGTTGTAGGAGGGTTGAAAGCTCCTCCCCTTAATATTCCACCACTGCATCCTTGTCTTCCTTCTCCTTATAATGATCTAGATTGGGAAGTGGATGACCTCTTGGTCAATGAGTGTTAAGGGGAGACCTCTTCTTTATATTTAGATTAGATGTGTGTGTGTGTGTGTGTGTGATGTGTTTCCCCATGCTTGTGTTATGTGTTTCTAGATGACCCTTGTCACCCTTGTTGGTGCTTGGATACAGGAGTGATTTTTTGTCATAAACCTTCTTCTATTTGTATCATCATTCTTCCTCTATTATGTGCTTTAATTTTTGGAAAATCGGGGATGATGCAAAGTGTAGGGGGCATTTAGGCTTCCCTTCCATGTTGACCCAATTTTTTATTTTTTACTTTGTTTTCTCGTGTATTCTTCACATGGTCTGGTATAGTACAGGGGGTTGATCTGGCAGTTTATTTATATACTATTATTATACTATATATATGTGTGTGTGTGTGTGTATTTATATATATGGATATATGTATTTATATATATGTATATATGTATTTATATGTATGTATATATTTATGTATTTATATATGTATTTATATATGTATATATATGTATATATATACATATATATATATATATATATATATATATATATATATACATGAGCAACTTTCACCCCAAAATATCAGACTTCCCATGTGTCTCTAGTTCGTTATGTTTCTTTCTCTCTTTCGCTCTTTTCTTATATCTCTCTCTTCTTTGCTTGAGTTGTCCCTCGCAGGTGTGACAACGTCGTTTCTATGATACTTCAATTTTTAGAAAACACATTCATTTCCAATGAATCTTCTCTTGAAAATCCTTACAAACCTTTTTTCAAAAATCACATTCTCAACTTGGACCCTAGCGGAACGTGTTTCCTTCATTGTGGGTTCACAAAGAATGAACTTGACAACTTTCCTTTGAGGTAGGAGAATAATTTTCCTGCAGGAGAAGCCTCGACCTTCCCTCCATGAGGGGGCATCTTCTTCCTTTTGAATTCCTTGATGAAGTGAACATCTTTTGAAAGGATTCCTTGATGATGAATTCATTTGAGAAAAAATGTCTCTTCTACACTTTCAAACAGCACATCCCTTGAGTGGACCCCTCTTCTTTTAAAGGGTTCTCGAGAGACCCTTTTGCAAGCCTTCCAATTCCATGACTATATTTGTGACTATCTGCTTGTTTTCCTACATGGTTGCTTTTTTTTTGACATGTTTTATCTGTAGATTAACATGTTGCTTTGTAGGTGCGCCTGTAAAGCCACTTTCCAAATCCAACTCTGTGAAGTCCCCTTACATATGGGATTCCTTCATGAGAGAGAGCTTGGGGGTTGCCTTCTTGTAGGTCTACGATCCTATAAGGCACTTACTACATTGGGCTTCCTTCATGAGAGATAACTTGGGGGTTTCCTTCTTGCAGGTCTATGGGCCTATGAGATGCTTACATCCTGTGAGATTTGTCCATCGTTGGTCCAAGGGTCTTCGGTGTACTTTGTGCAACTTCATATTTATGCAAAGCTATGGAGTCCTTTTGTTCAAAAATCCATAAGGAGAGTACCTATGGAGTCCTTTTCCTACCCTATTTTTTTGAGTTCGCCAGATCATGGTCTACTCCCTTAACGATTTAGGTATACATTTTTAACCCTTTGACCTACTTTACCAAACACTCATTGATATTCGTGTTCACTAAAGTGGGGGAGAAATGTATAGGAGTGAATTTGCACCCCTTGGGAAAAAAGCCCTTTCACATACCTTCACCTTAGAAAATCAAATTTGAAGGAGAAATTCCACATCACCCATCTACCTTCCATCCACTTGGCATTTGTCCTATGTGTCGGTGAGAGAATATTTGTCAAGGACGCAAGCGTGGCATATAGACATTTGTGTGGGACGTTGTCATCCCTAACTGATTCATGTATCTGAAGTTGGTAGAGGCATTACACACTTGATTGGGGTCAACCTATAACATCCCTCTTCAACTAGCTAACCTGAAAATGGCTTATTCCTTCTCATCCCACCTTCAAAAAAAATCATCTCACCTTCATTTCATCTTCTTTCAAACTCTCTACACACTCAATCACTTCACTTCTTCACTCTCAAATAGTAGTCCAACATTCCATTATGAGCATTGCAGCAGCTTTGAAACTCCATCAACTCCACATTGCAAGTGTGAGGCAAGCCATAGAAGTGTGGGCTTGGAGTCTTGTGAGACCTCCCTTCATCACTGCCAAGGTTGTAGTGACTTTTCCAAGTCCATACCTTGCATTTTCCCTCCATTGGCTAGTGAGCTTTTGGGTGGAGGTGGTAACGTTTCACTCCTCTCCTTTTTGATTTGATAGAGTCGCATAATATTGTTTTGTAGTGTTCATTGCTATCTTTTCTTTCTTTATCGCATATTCTACTTCATTGCTTTTTGGTTGTCTATGGAGGTGGAAACACCAAAATGGGGATCTAACTAAGGCAAGCCCCTATACAGCCCCAAAAATTTTCCCCTTCTTGTTTGTTTGTAGGTGAATGTGTGTGTGGAGCTAGCTTGCAAACTGGTGCTTTTGTTAGATTATCTTTGTCACCCTAGTTTTTATTTACTTGCTTTATCATCTTTGTCTCTACTTTTTATACTTTCTTGTTTTGTTTTTCCTGTCACAATCAACTAGCTAGGTTGTCAGTTAGTTTTTAATTAGTTTTTATTGTACTTCCTATTTTCTGGTTGTACAGATGCAAACGCACCAGAGAGACATCCCAGAACCGTTTTTCCATCGTCGGATAGAGAACTATCTGAGTTGTAGTATCGACTCCAAAAACTAGCTCACCTAGCCTAAACCTGAAATTTGGGTCTAAAGAGTGACAAAAGTACTACATAGTGCTCTTCATTCTTGATCCCCATCCCTTTAGAGTGAGGTAAGTTAGGGAAGCCCTATGCTCTCGACTCTCTGTGACCTAGAGCCTTGACGTGGTTAGTCCCCCTCTCTTACAGACATATGCCTTACAAACCTCAAAAAATGAAAAAAAAAAAAATTAAAACCCCCTTATTCAAGGAATGAGCCCCTTTTCCAAATTTATTGCAAAAGAAAAAATTGACTCCTCTTTTTAAAAAATTTAACATCCCCCTATAAACACTTTCCCTTTGCCACATTCATTGCAAAAGAAAAAATTGACTCCTCTTTTATAAATTTTTAGTTTGGTAAAAAAAATCCTCCTCCCTAGGCTTGTAAATTGATTACCAAAAAATTGACCCCCCTTTTCAATCTTTAGGATAATAAAGTGGTCAACATAAAATTGACTGTTACAATAATTGTTATTGCACATTTCAAGAAAATTTGCAATGTCAAATAAATTCCTTGGTTGCAAACATAAATTTCAACTTTGATACTTTTTCAAAGCATTGACCAAATCTCAGTGAAGATAAGAAACCTAAGGAGGTAGCTAATGAAAGAGCTTCAAGCTAAGGGGCCATGTGGGAGGTCGTTGACGGAGTCCCCATAAAATGTTGATCAAGACTATGCAACTGAGATTTGGCATGGTGCTGGTGAAACAGAGAGGCCATGTGGGTGTGGCTTGGAGACGATTGTAGAGAAATTGAATTCTACTAAGCCTAAGTAAATGTTGAATGTTGCGTGTAGAAGAGGTCGCTTGTGTGACATTCTTTGTGCCCTCTAATACCCAATACCAATTTCATGACCATCCATAACTACTTCCTAATGAATTCAAATTCCTTTCTATTCAACAAATTTTTGTTGATGTTTCTTGTAGCACTCTTGAGGATGGATTGTGGTTGGTGATGCAATATGAGGCATGATGATTTTTTCTCTTTTCATGCATAGAAAAATCTATAAAGAGAAACCATGTATGGGAAGGTTGCTTGAGGTGTAGGATCTGAGCCTTTTTGCATTCACCAATCTCCAGTACATTCACCATATTGTAAATCAAACTCCAACACATTCACCAAGCCACCCTCAATCAGCTTACAAAGGAACACCTTAGGCAACTTACAAATAACAGCCAAATTTGACCTTTAAGATTGTCCTTTTCCTAGTTTTTGAAGTTAAGTAGTCAAAATGGAAATGATAGTGAAAGTGGACCAAGTCAAATCTAGAAAAGAGAATCCATGAATGGTCTCTAGCTATGTGGGAGTTGGTGAAGGGAGGGTGCCACTAAACATTACAAAAGTAAAGTTGCAAGACAATAACAATAATTTCAGGTTGACAGGTCAAAACATAGGATAAAACATAGGTTATTCTATGAAATAAGTTGAATCTCCAATTTCCTATAAAACCACAAAATAATTTCTTGCAAAAAATTGTTTAAACACCCAAATAGAGAATGTCAAACTAATGCACAAAAGGCCAATTTTTTGAATGCCATTGGAGAATTCCAAATAATATGTGTAGGTTTGGTGCTAAATTTAATGGCTAAACCAGACATTATAAGACAAAAAATTACACATAAAATTCCCCCTGATTTCTATGAATCAAAAAAGACCATTCTTCCAAACATGATGACCACAAAACCTTCAAATAGCCATTTTTTTTGCAATTGGCCAAATCAAACCTACAATCTAAACCACACAATGGAGATCAATTTACATGCAAATCAAATTGCATGGAGCTCTAGTTAGGCTTGATGCAATTTTCAAAAGGTTTTTTTGTTGCATGGCTTTGATACCATATTAGGATTTTCATCCAAGATCGTGACAGCAAAAACCTTGTGCTTCCACAAAGATATGTACTTGCACACAATGATCGACCTAATCATATTAGAGTTAATTTGAATGTACAACATGATCTTGCCTATATATGCAAGGAAGAGGAAATCCACCTATGATGTGGATTCGCAAGTGCCCCATGAAGTGGGACAAATGAGTAGACAAGTGTCATATAGGTGTCAACCTTAGGATCACTTGGAGTGTGCAAACCAACAACCTATTTGACCAAGTCATCAACCTTGATACCAAGTGTTGAATGATCTTTGAGGTTAGGTAAAAATTCTTCCAAACTCAAAAAAGGTAGCACATGAGGTTTACCAAATAACTTGGTAGCCTCTAGAGGTCTAAAGGTTGTACATTCAGTTAGACAAGACGTTGTTTAACCTCATCAAACTAAGTACACTTAAGTATAGTGAATCTAGATAAATTATTCACTCTAACTCCTTTTATCTAACTTTAATTCAATCCTTAACCCGTTTGTTTCCTATCATTAAGGTGGATTTTTGTTGTTGATGAACACACACCGCAGAGATGTCTATGTCCTGTGCGAACATCCCAACTAGATTCTCGATTGTAGTAGCCATTGAGATGTTACATTTCCCACCTACTAGTGAATGTAACGCCTCTGCTAGCTTGTAGACATGCTGGGATGACTCTTGCATGCTCAAAACTCTCTAAAACACTTCATTTTTTAATCTCTCTCTCTCTCTCTCTCAAGGAACATTCTCTTTTTCTCTCATCTTCATATTTTTTCTATCATCTCCATTCCATTTCCTTTTCTCTCATAGCTAGAGTATGTTGTATTTTTGGCATTACCAACAAATCTTTCTCAAGTTTAGAGATTGTAGCCTCTCCCTTTCAACATTCTCATATTGCTAAAGGAGGTTAACTATGATTTCTTTGTTGTATTGTATTTAATTTAGTTAGCGTATTATTTTAGTATATTTACTTGGTTTTCTATCACATCTATTTTATTTATCTCTATCTTTTTTGGCTATCCATGGAGGTGGAAACACCAAACCATGGATTTGACTAAGGAAAATCTCTAAACAACCCCCAACATTTTTCTTGGTCTTATGTGTGTAGGTATTGAAGATATTTCTTTGCTAGAGACTTCATCTCTTGGTTCTTTGTGAGTGTTTTCTCCCTTTCTCTCATTTTATCTTTCATATACCATTTAGTTTAAATTACTTTGAAGTATGTTAATTTTTGTCATTTTATCACATCTTAAGAGTTCTAATTATTAGAACTATTAGTAGTCGCTTAGCTATTCTCTAAGAAATTCTCATTTTTTGGTCTGTATGAGATGTCAATGCACCTTGAGGACATCTACACATGGCATTAACGTCATTGGTTGAGAGCTCATTAGTTTTTCTAGAAGACCTCTGTGACCTGCTCTTTCAATTTTTGGAACTCTCCCCTCTCATTTCAAGATTAAACATAAAAAAATACCCTTCATCATTTTATCTCGTCACCTAAACTGTGTCTTTTGAGGTAGTTGAGGTTTATTTGATCCTTGAGACCCTATCATCTCGAGAGTTGTAAATCTCCTCCTCTATATTTTAGTGAACCCCATGTGAACTATCCTTCTAAAACCATGGTCATTTAAAATTTAAAAAATCTTTATCTCTTTTTAAGTCCTCTTGTTTCTTGGGGTTGGCAAGGTTTTGCATTGAAAGTGCTCCTCTATGAGATTTACAACTCAATCTACTACATTTGGACACATAGTTAGAAGAAGCTTGAGGCCTACCATACCCCCTAATAGGTATAGTCCTACTAGAATTGGTCTAATTTTTTTTGGGAATCTCAATCCTTCAATCCCTCAACTAGCATTTGGTGATCATTTTCCTTTGAATTCTCCTTTAGGGTCTCCTCCTCTGAAGATTGTGAAGCTGCTCTTAGGGTCCCCTTTGAGGAGGTTCAATCTTTGGAGGAGAGACTTAAATAATTTGAATGTTTTCTAAACCATGGTAACTTGTACACTCAAGATGTTCCTATTGTTAGTAGTATGAGAATCATCAAGACAAGTGGGTAGCTCCAAATCCTCCCTTGTGGAAGCCCTCTAATTAAACTAATCCATGTCCTTAAAATGGTCTACCACCTCCTCCTTCTAACATGACAATTTGTACATAATACATCAATAACTATTTATTAAAATATATAATTTATATTTAACTTTTATGAATCCTCTATACAAACCCCTTTTTTATAAACTGTCAAATACACTTTAAAATATATATATTTTAATAAAATAATAGACTGAATAACCTCTAATACTTAATAACCCACAAATAACTCATACCTCTTTTAATACTCATGTTACAATCTTCATTTTAGGGTACCTACTTATAATCAAGACATCCTTCATTCACATTAATAACATTCTCTCATCTAGATCACAGATTTTTTTATTTTTTTTATTATTCATGTTAAACTACCTTTAGTTTATGGGACCACCTTTATTCAAGAAATTCCATGATTCATATTAATAAGATTCTCTCATTGCTGCATTTTTATTTCTCCAACGTAACTATAATACATTGTGTATTTGTATTGTTAAAAACTGGAAGAAATGAATATAAAAACTGTCTTCTGTATTACAATACAAATTGATAACATCTTGTAAATTGATGGATCGTTGATCCTTCACAATCAGATGTATGGATAGTTTCAGTTATTTTCTGTTTTATTCACAGCAGGGACGCAGCTAAGCTTTTAAGGCTGTACAACTCGTGGGGGAGGCCCGTTTAGTTTATCCTTTTGGAATATAATGCCGCAGTTCTCGGTCTATCTAGGACTTTTGAACAGAAAAGGCATTTCTATCAGCAGTCTAGTTGTGGGTTGGTACGCCGCAAATGTGGTCGGTTCTCCAAACTCACAGATCACTTTAACGACCATGCCGACCACATGCAAAAATATGAAATATTCGAAGTCAGTCAAGTCCTCCACCACGTCCATATATCCACCCCCAAACACCCATGTCTTCACGCCGCCCTGCAAATCATATCCACAAGCATGGCATCAATCTGCAACATTGTGTGCGCAAAGCTGGCGTCACTTCACAATGCTCTGAAGCAGCTGCACGGCTACAGACCCGGAGCCTCAGAAACGCTGCAACTCACGCTACGCCCCTTCCGCGAGAGTGACCTCGATGACTTCTATGGATGGGCGGGGGACGACGCAGTGACCCGCTTCATGACATGGGACGCCTTTGCCACCAAGGAGAGCGCAAGGCAGTTCCTGTTGACTGTGATAATCCCGCACCCGTGGTTCAGGGCCATCTGCATTAATGATAAGGCCGTGGGCCACGTTCTGCTTAGACAGGGCACCGGGATTCATAGCTGCCGCGCCGAGCTAGGCTACGCCGTAAGCAGAAACTACATAATAATTTTTTTATTATGAATATGTTTATATGTATTTAGTAATTTAAATTATTATTAAAAATTGATATTTTTATACATATATATAAATAATTACATCAAGGAATAAAGATGTTAACCAAAATTTCTATTTTTAAATTGAAATTTCATAATCATTTTTAAAAATATATTATATTAAAATAATATATATATATATATATATATATATATAATTATTGAAATAATGAATGATTTTTTTTAAAACATAAAATTAAAATTTACATCTTAATCCAAAAAATGAGTAAATTAAATTAAATTATTGTTATGTAAATACAAATAGTTTTTCAAATAAAATAAAATCAATAATATAAATGAAGTAAAATAAAATAATTCTAAAATAATTGTAAAGTGAAATATAATAAATAAATTTAAAAAATGAGATAAATAAAATAAAATAATCATTAAATAATTCTAAAGTAAAATCAAATAACTCTTAAAGTAAATAAAATAATTCAATTTTGATATTTGTAAGTGTTTTTAATAGATGTACTTAAGAAATATATTCTAATATATGCATGTTAAATTTCTAGTCTAGATTAATAAAATGATATATCTATACTTTGATATAAATTAATAATTAAAAGTTGTGTTTAATTTTATTGATTAATGGATTTTGGTATTAAATGTTACATTATGAGTAATTATGGTGAATAGGGATATTTAATTTTATGATTAGAGAATGCATGCAGTTTAATAAAGATAATGAATGTAAGAATATATTCTTGATTGTTATTAAAATGTATCTTTGTGAATGAAATGTCTTGAATTATGTAATAAATCTCTATGATGTCATCAATTTTGACTAAGTTATGTTTTTGGGTCTCTACAATCATATATTTATTCCACGGGCATACAACAAATTCACCGTCAACAATTCACCGCGCGAAAATTCACTGTCATGAATTTTCCTATAGCCATTTATTCTATATGCATGGATTTGACCTTGCCTAGCGTGTATTTCTACTCTATAACTTACCCAAATGATATTTGTTTTGTTTTCTCTTTTCTAATATTGGATACTTGTAATATTTACAGATACCTTGAAAATATTATCATCATATCAAAATGGAACTTTTTACCTAGGTCAACTCCAAAGATTTTTGCAAAAGATCAAAGACATGTAGAATTTGAAAATACTCATGGAAGGATTGTCATTATATTGTAAGGGGACATGTTCACCTACGTCAACCCAAAAAATGTGTGTAGAAGATCGACTATGGACATGCACCCAAGAATGATGCATTTAATTTTTTTATTCATTTTAATGCACCAAACATAAATGTTTCATTATTAATAATTTTAAGAGGCATAATTATAGTGATAAAAAGAGACAAGTTGTAATGATGTGAGTATTTTAATAAAATCCTTTTAACTTAAATTTAATAGTCATTTACATCTCAAATCATTAGTTTTTAATAATAAACATAACATGAGTGATCATTATTAAATAACAAAAAGTCAAAAAAATGTTTTATAGTTTTTTTCATGTTGTATATTATTTCTTTTATTGCTATGAAAAAATTAAACCATTTTTAATGTAAAAGTTACAGTAAACTAACATACCCATCTTTAAAAGAATCTAATTCATAACAAGTGCCTAGAGAATAATATCTCTTGACATATTTTACATAGATTTTTGGAAGGGTATGCTAGTTTTATTCACTTAAGAGTTATTTTATTTACTTAAAATAACTATTTTATAGTTAATTTGCTTAAGAGTTTTTTAATTTTACCTTAGAATGATTTAAGAATCATCTTATTCTTGATTTATTTAAGAGTTATTTTATAGTTATAATGTATATAATGTAACTATTTTTTAGGCTTTGTTAACATGAGGCCATCACACTTCACCTCTTGTTTTCATTATAGTTATTTTTTTTTATTTTAAAAAACTTCTAAAAAATAAAATATTTATAAATAATAATGTATAAAATAAAATTATTTTTAAGTAAATGTTTAAATAGTGTTTATGTATTTTCTTATCTCTCTACTTATTTATGTGTTTATATGTTCATGCATCTATTTAAAAGTTTAGAGAGATAATAAAAATATTATTCAAAAGAGGTACAAGTAAAGTTTGTTGAAGGTGGTTCCACCTTAAAGAATCAACTCTTCTTCCAAGAAGAAGTGGATGAATTATTCTTATTGAATAGATCTCCTCTAAAATAAATGAAGGATACAATCTTGATAGAATTATTGTCACTAAATATTTTTATGCTACTCTCCTTGTCACCTGGCTAATAAAAATTCCAAGGATGACTCCCTACTAAATTTTTCACAACACATCAAAATATTATTACATTAATAATTAAAATAGTCATTGGAATTTTTATAACTAATAATTGTCATAAATATTAAATCACATAAATACTATTTAAACACTTATAATTATTCTTTCATTTGTATCTATTATAGTTGATGTGATCCCTAAATGATTATAACATATGTGATTGGTATACTTATATTATAATCATTCATAGCTTGATGCACCATTTATAGCATTAAGTGTTAGATCCTATATAAAATCATTTGTATAAAAAAATTATGGTTGGGGTTTTAGCCCTTGACTACTTATGAATAAGACTCATTCACACCAATTGAAAATGAATTTGTCATTGAAGCTAGATGGATTTTAAAAAGGATTCTCCTTTCCATATAATAATAGCACCTAAAGAATGCCACCCTTGTGGTAATGGTGTGAATGTATAGGTTTTGGAAGTGTAAACAAGTGTGGTTGGGGGCTAGGTCATTGGAAACCACTAAGAGGTAGAGGTTTTAGTATAGGGCCCTTAATTTGATAGGCTTGAGGGTACTTATGACCTTATCACATTTAACAAATCATGTATTGGTGTGGCACATAGGACACTTGTTTGAAAAATACATAAAGTATAGCATGTTTCTACTCAATTCAAAATAGAAATTGGTAGCTGAAAAGAGCCTTGGTACATCAAATGCATCGAATAAAAATTTAGTCTCCTATACTAGGGAACATCCAATACTTTCTATGGGCCATGAAGTATTGTAAGAGGAAGATCAATTTGCATGCAAAGGGTTAATTTATATATTTAATGCTTTATGACGTAGTTTAGTTTATCTTCAAGCATGGGCTAAAAATTATTTTAAAAAGATAAAAGGAAAAATAGAAATATATCTAAATGCCCATGAATTCTTTGTTTTATTATGCCAATTTATAGAGTATAGACCATATATTTTAGTGAATGTGCCTGATAAGAATTTTCTCTTGATTAAACCATGATTTCTAGAGTATGGATTCAAATTCCTTATTTTTTGCAATTGTTTTGGGTGGATTCTTGCTTCCAAGGGATATGAAATATGTTAGAGAGAATTTTGGCATTTGATCCAAAAGTAGATGATTTGATCCACTCAAGTTTAGGTAGGATCCAAAAGGAGTTGGGTATAACAAAAAGATTATTGTAGGAAATTTGGTTGAAAGTGGAAGATAAAACTTGGAAATAAGTTTTTGTTTGAAAATATTATATTTTGATGTTGTAGGTTCTTGTAGGTTGGGTCAGGGTGTATGTAGTAGCAAAAAATAGAAAAGAGAAACCCAAAAATGCTAAGTAAACAACTTGATGGCTAGTGGATTGTTTATCTCATTTATCAATTAAAAGGGTAGCACTTAAATCTTTTTCAAAGTTAGAGGATATTGAATGAGATGGTAATATAACAAGGAGCAATAGGTTGATGTTTAGTAGGAAGCTCAAAATTAAATGATAAATTTGTAGTCACCTTTGCCTCTAAAATACTTTGAGATTACTCATTTTGTAATAGCTTAGTAAGAGAAATCCAACAATTCCTCAACATAAAAAGGAAAACATAAATTCTTTGTTAATTTGACTAATAATAAAGGATTTTTTGTGAAATCTAATTCCTTTATGGGGCAGCAATGTGCTACATATTTTTCTCCCTAACTAATATATGGGTAGATATTTGGGGTATAGTTGCCATGTAAGTTATCCAATAAATAATAATGGGGAACAACATTCATTTTAAGAATCATTGTTAGTTGTTAATCAATCTTTGTTTGATTTTTCTTATGCTTATTATGAAGTGCATGAGAATGTCTTCTTGATGGAAAGAGGTGAAAAGTACAAAGGAAATAGTTCAAATTTAGTTGACTAATTTCATATAATGGTTAAATTACATAATAAAAAAACAAAAACAAAAAAACTTAGCAAGTTCTTTTGTATAACTAAAATATATGATTATTATTATATGTAGTTTTTTATATCTATTATTATTATAAGAGACCTCATATATAATTCCCCAATAATTTAATTAAAAAGAATCATTTACATCATTACATAACATATGAGTATAATTGAATATTAAATAATGATCAACCTTCAAAATCAAACTTACATATATATGTGAACTTACCTATGCCTAAACTTTTAATGAATATATATATATATAAATAGTTATCACAAATACAATAGTCATTATAAAATACTAAATTTATTCCCATAAATATCATATGATCTTTATTAAATGTTAAATTTGTTAACACAAATATAATATGATCATTATAAATGAACCCTTAATTTATTTTATAACATGTGAATGATGAAGTGATTAGATTTTCATGGAAGTAAGTACTTTATAAATGAAAACTTATTTGTTTCATGAAAAAAATCATGGTAATCCTTGTTGAACATTACATCCCTAGTGTAAGCATTAAATCATTTACCAATGTGTCTATTGTCTAATTTAGATACAAAAGTCGTAAATAATCAAATTTAATTTAAATTTAAAAAATAATCAATTTTTAGCTGGTAAACTACATAATATGAAAAAAAATAGGGTGATCTTAGCAAATCCCTTTTAACATTACCATTAAATTTTTAGACTTAAATTGAAAAAAATGTCCCTGCAATTCATTTTGATAGAAATAATTCTGATGCAAAGGACAAATATACAACACATAATGAGCTATGAAAGCCTACAGATTCAAGTTATTGAGAAACTATGTAGTCAATCCACTTAACCATATAAGCAAAAGTAAAACAGAGGCCGGAACACTGAAGGAGATCAAAGCCACAAAACCAATAGTGGTGTTGGATCTGGTGTTAAAGTAACATGTTCTGTAGCCAGGTCAAAGAATAGCATACATCTGAATCATACGTGGGATGCCATTTTTTCTCCCATTCCACCCAATGCTACACAGGACTTTCCCCCATTCTCAACTAACAGATTCGTTTACTCAACACGATCAATCTGCCTCAACAAGGCTCTGACGTTCAATAGGGTGCCAGATTTAACTTTTAACCCAATAACATGATAAATTATATATGCAGATTAAGAACTAGAAACATAAATTCAGTCCTAGCAGCCATTTTAAAGTTTTGGAATTGAAAAATTGTTTCTATAATACAAATTATGCTTGATTCACCAAAACTAACAGCTTTAACAATGAAGCTTTTTTGTGGATCTTCATCATGCGAGTATGTGGAGAAAGATGGCTATACCCATTAAATTAAAAAAACCTTCTCAATTTCACTTTCATGGATGGCTATACGCTGATTCGAAGATCCCTACATAGAGGCCACGAGAAAGCACTGAAACTTAACCTGCATTACGAAAACCTTTGCAGTGCAGGAACTTTGACAATGTGTTTGAGCTTTGCATGGGTGGGAAAGATAAATGGTTTAAAACTGGGCGCGAATAATTTAAAGTAGATTGTTTAAAACTAGGCACGAAAAAATTAAGATAGACGGTTTAAAACTGGACGCAAAAAAAATGAAGATTAACGGAGAATGGGAAAGTGAACGGGAGAGAGACGGACTAAATGGGCCCCACACCAACCACTCTAAGCGATCAATGCTTAGAGTGTGCTGGTTAATCCAGCCCATAATCTTCATCGCAGTTGAAGGTAGTACCTAGGGGCTGGCTTAACCAGCACACTCTAAGCATTGACCATGCTTAGGTGGCTGTTGTGGGCCCAACTAACCCGTCCCGTCTCTTGTTTTCCATTCCATTCGCCTTTAGAAAGGTATTTATGTTCACCGTTAGCAGGTCGTTTCCAATTCACCAAATTATTCCCGCCTAGTCCATTTCACCACATTCAAAAACAGGTTTCATGCACCATCAATTTTCATTTTTCAATTCCCTCGTGGCTGTGCAAAAATAGGAGCATTGGAGCAGAGTATTGATGTCTATCAAAACGTAATGAACTAGGGATTATTCAGATATTACATTTGAAAATTCTTTGCTAGACATGTATGCAAAATGTGGAAGCATAGACAAGCACGTTAACTGTTGACAAGATGCCTCAAAGAAATATGGTCTCGTGGAACGCTATGCCTGCAAGATATGCACAAAATGCATTTGTTGAAAAGGATTTAAAAACTTTCAATCAAATGTAATTAGCAGGTGTAATGCCAGACTTCGCTATCTTTGCCAGCATCCTCCCTGTGTGTGCTAAAATGGGAGCTTTGGAACGAGGTATGGACATTCATTAAAGGGTAAAGGAAGGAGGAGATGTTGCTGCAACTGCCCTGATAGACATGTATGTAAAATGTGGAAGCACAGACAAGGCATGTGAACTGTTTGACAGACTAGCTCAAAAAAATGTGGTCTCATTAAATGCAATGATAACAGGATATACGCAAAAGGGATTTGTTGAAAAGGCTTCAGAAGCTCTCGAGTAAATGCAATTGGTAGGTGTAAAGCCATACTCCGCAACCTTTGCCAGCATCCTTCCTCTCTGCCAAAATGGGAGCTTTTGAACAGGATATGGACATCCATTAAAGCATGAAGGATAGATCAATTTTGTCAGATGTGATGTGGTGGATGAGTGGATCTGTTTTCTTGCTGCCTGTAGATCACATATGAAAGCAGGCCTAGGAGTATTTACAGCAAAAAAATTTTTTAAAATTTTAATTTGAATCTTAAGAAAAGTGAGCAAATGTTAAGGAGATTGATCAAATATGAGGAACTAAAAAGTTCCCCAAATGTAGTTGGTGTAGTTGGATTGTAGGCCACAAAAGGGTATGTGCTTTTTGTGTAGAAAACTTATGACATTCACAAATATAGTAAATTTATGCAAAGTTGGAGAAATTGGCTTGGGAGATGAAGACAATAGGGTATTTTTACTTAGTGGTGCTGAAAAGGAGGGAAATAATTATTTTTCTATCACCATATTGAAAAGTTGTCAAATTCTTTTGGTTTTCTAGACATGTTTGCTAAAACAATTATTAGACTTGTTAAGAACCTTCGAGTATGTGTTAATTGTCATACTGTAATGAAATTTATCTCCAAGATTGTTACAATTCCTACTTCTAATGATTAGTTTAGCTGATTTCATGAAGAAGAGATGAACTCACTTACACACACATTTTGCCATGGATCAGTCAAAGACCTTGTTAATTCATGATGATTAATTTCGTGTATGAAGTTATTTTGAAAAGATTTAAAATTGTAATATATGGGTTCCTAAGTTGGTTTGCTTATCCTCGAAGGGTAAGGAACATTCTCTAATAAAGTTTCCACTTATTTATTCCTTGCAACACCATTTCTAATTTAAGATAAAATCAAGGAACTCTTGTGTTGGTGTTTTTCCTTTTAAGCATTTACCTTACATATCATTCTTAGTGAAATGACTCTGTTGCTCTTCTAATTATTTTTTATTTTGATTTTGTTGCCTGTAAAGTCCCTCATTAATATTTGATCAAAAACTTATATTTTTGTCTTATAGTTTTTATGTGATGTCTTTGCCTTGCCCCATTCTAGGTGATGGTGGGGCCTATATTACTGAGTGCAAATTTATCTAAGTTGAGTGCTTCCTTTCTTAATAGAACCATGTTTTGGCCAACATCTATAACCAATCTAAGAATTCGTTTAATAGACCCCCTTATTCAAAAAATGTTCTTGTTGTAGTGTTTTGTCATTCATTATACTTGTCACATGCCTAAACATCTCAAACTATATGAATTTCTAAGTTTTGGGGGTGATTGTGTCTATTTGTAGCCTTTATTAGGTTTATAGCAATATACTTTCCCTCCATTCCTTGAAACCCAACATTTCCATTTTTTTGGGGATCTTTGACTATTTTAGTCTTTTAGACTTCTCATTACTTAGGTAAATTATCATGGCTTTAACCACACTTACACTCCCTACTTTATGTTTGTCTTTGCCCTAGGATTTTAGGTCTCCATGTAATCATGTTCTTCTTAAGCTATAAGACTAACCCATGAACCTCAATTATTCTCCACTTACATTTTACCATGATTTCTTTTCTTTAGCATGTTGAGTATTCAGCATCCTTAATTCCTAGAATTTGAGGATTCTTTTTTCCTTTAAGTCTCAAAATCTTAGGCTTTTATCATTTTCCCTACTCATTTCCCTCACCCACCTTCTCATCTCCCTTCCTCCTTGTGGAACCCATACTTGTAGGATTACTCATGCCATCATACTTGAAAGGCATAAGGTATGTGATAAAACCAATATCTAAACGTTAAAAATATTCCATCTTATTTCCTTTGTTTTTTTTCTTCTAGTGTTTGACACAACACATTAGTGACCCCTAACTCATTTCTCTTGAGTCGTAGAATTTTTGGACTCCTATATTTTTCTTTACCAAAAAGTACATTTGCAAAATGTGGAAACATAGAGAAGGGGTGTGAATTGCTTTGAGACCACATTTCTTACTTATTTACAATGAATTTTATATCTTTATTCTATTATACGTTTCTCCAAACTTTTAGCATTCTTTTTTTTTTTGTTATCTATTCTATCTTTTTCTGAAAAATGACATGTAATAAAGACATGGTTACACTCTACAAGTGTGTCAACATCCTTATATCAAAATTGGACTTTGTTCCTCCTATTAGCAACCTGAGTTTTTTCAATAAGGACCTATTATTTTCCATCAACTAGCTTATGCAGTTTCCATATTTCATTCTTACTATCTTTTAAATGTCTGTAAACAATCTTGTTACTCATAAATGTAATTGCTAGTGAATCAACTAATTTCTTATTTTGTTATCATTTCCCAATTGAGTCCCATTTAGATTAAGAATTTAGTATAACTAAGACATGTTAAACAACCTAACTAGAAATAAAAATATATATTTTTAGTTGGTATAGAATTTTTGTGTTTTTATTAACTAAACCCATTTATGGTAAGTTGCTCATTGAATCTTATGATATAAACTGAAAAGACTTTCCTACATTTAAATTTTTTAGGCTATCTATATTTGTATTTAACTTGATATGAATCCTAACCTTCATTATTTATTCCTTTCTTCAGCTTCAAAATAATATTTCTCTCTAAACAACAAAATCTCATTCTAATATCCAACAATTAGTTAATTGTACATTTAATTTTTTCATCATTCAACAAAACTTTATTTTTGAGTAAACATAATCATAGTTATAGACATTATCAAAATTAGGAACTAGTGCCAATTTACTACACTATTATCTTTGCCTATTATTTTCATTGAAAATAAACACTTTACATTTTTCTACTCAAACCTTGTATAGCATACAAGAATGAATCATTTTTGTTCTTCTTTGATAGAGATTATTATCCTTCTTTGACCATCCTTTTCTCATGTACATTATCTCTTATAGGAATGCTCATCTAAACCTATCCATGTATTGTCCTTCCTCTTCCCTCTTTCATTACCCTTCCTCCATTGTCATCTATCCCACATGATGTCACATTCTACATGTCTCATAATGATGACCACTTTGATAATGAACCCCTATTAGATGATGTTAAGTTTGTCACTCACAAAAATTGACCACCGCTTGTGTCTCCTCCAAAGTAGCCTACTTGATGATGTCACTAATCCTAAATCTCTTCACTTGCATACTCCTAAACAAATATCATCATTGCCCATCTTAAGGGGCTAGAGTTATCACAAGGTATCTAGGATATATTATCCATATTCATATCCCTTTATAGTCTAATTCTTGTACCTTCATCCCTCTCTTCAAGCCAAACTTTTTTATTTTTCCTACCACTCAATATTCCTTTACCTAAATTTCCACACCTATTCCTCATCCAACCCACATTCCTACTATTTATGTCCCTCTCTCTCCATTCCTTTTTTTAACTATGATCATGTCCCTTTAAGCAACTACTTTACCTCCTACATGAGACACCCTCTCAAACCTCACCCTTCACTTATTTTTCCTAATCCCCTCTTACTAATTTTTCATTCCCTCTCATATCCTACCCTTAACCTCACAACCTTGCCACAAACTTATCATAACATGAAATTTTTTGTGTCTCCTACCCTCAACATCCCAACCTATGCCCCTAACTTTATCATTTACCATGCAATACTCTATCTATTATCTCATCATATTATACCAAGTAGGGGATGGAACCTTAAACTTCCTCAACAACATAATATGTTTTTCTATAATAAATCATGCACGTGAACCATATCTCATCATGCTAAACATAGACATACATGTATAATTGGATAAGATATCCTAAGATAAAGTTCAATCCTTTATAGATCAATATGCATTGACTATTAGTTTGATAATCAATGCTTAGCTAATATTTTTCTCTATTCATTAAGGAAAAAAACCTTATAATGTTTCTACTCTTTATCTACCTATTCTATGGATTCCTTCCTCTATCTCACTTATCTTTTCATGGAATAAATTCAATTCAACATGGGATTGCATGGTCAATTTCATCAATGTTACACATTACAATCATGGAACAAATGAGAAGGTGATGGATTTTATATTCTATTATTAATTTGTTCTTTCATCTAGATCTTTTATCTTCTTCTCGACTCTAATCTTGAGAGGGTATTATTAAGAATATTGTCCCAAAGCTTTGCAATCAAAATATCTTGCATAAATATCCAACTTTTATAACACTTTGTACCACCTTGTATGATTATGCATAGTTGATAGATCGGTTTAAAGTTATCTCCTCTTTAACCTTGATGCATCTATTTCTTTAAACCTATCATCTTCTCAAGAAACCAATAATTCTACAAATAATAGCACTAATAACTTATAATCTTCGAGGACCCTTAATCCAACCCTAATAATTAACTAAACTATTTGAATATGCCTTACTCCTCTTCATCATCTAAACTTACTATCTCCCTTCATTCACAAGCTAACTCTAATTGGATGAAGCTATTAAAAATACCAATTCCATCTTTCACATTATCTATCTTCATCCTATTAAAACCTTGAATCCCAACCTCTTCTTATTCTACCAAACTTTTCAATTATTTTTAGTTTATAGACTTATTTTGTGATGAAACCTACCCTACTATTATCCTCTCCTTTTTATTTTTCTTAATTATCTCTTTGGACTTCCTTATCACCAAATAATGTTCCCCTTTACCTAGATATTATTTTTCATATTCACTCTCTTAATATTATCCTAGGATATCCTTCTATTAATCCAACACTAGTAATTAGTGAAGTTCTTTTTCCCTTTTCTTAAGTTTCTACATGGCCTTTTCTCTTGATTTTTTCCCTTTTTTCCCCTGTCTTAGTTTTCAAATTTCTATTTTGTCAATGAGGATCCTCCTATTCTACTTTTTTTTTTCTATATTTGATTTCGTACATTGTTGAACATTTGCTCCTCTACTTTAGTTATTCATTAATTTAGCATTATAGGTTAAATTTGGACTAGACAATCATTCACCTTTTAATCATGATGCCAACACATTCTTATAGAACTATTAAATTTGGAAGAACTATAAATATAATGTTATTTATCACCACAAAAATCACATGTGGATTTTCCTCTTATTTTCTTCTACACTAATCAAAATAATGTCCTAGTTTATCATAGTTATAATATGCTGGGATTTTGGTACTTCCTCTTTCTCCAGTACCTCTATTATTATTGTGGTAGCCTCCCCTACCACCTCATTCTCAATAGCTATCACGATAACTCATCCAGAGTGTCCTATATCTTGAAATTGTAGTAGCATATAATGTATATTGTTAGGTGGTCTTATACTTTTCTCAATTGAAGTTCCCACTAGCCATGTACCAAATAAAAATTGAATGCTCGTATAGCTAAACCCTATGCTCTCTCCACACCCATATCAAAAAATTCTTCCCTAGTAAATCCATAAACCATTGGTTCATATTTATCTTCTTCATGAAGTAACATTGGACACCTATTTGTGTCATTTTTGTCCCACTTTATATTTTACAATATATTTTTACTATCTTTCTAGGGGATTTCTCAATTTCTAGTGTGGTAGCCCTCTTCATGCCTTTGACTATCAAACATTCAATCCTTAGATGATCTTCCCTACTATTATTTTAAAACAAAAATTTACATCTTGTAGGTGGGGGAGAAGTCTCAACTTTCTCACCTTTCATCATAATTTAGTACTTCAACATTATGTTTTACAATTCAAATTTGAAATTATCAATTTCATAATTTCCCACTAAATCATTATCTCATGTAATTTGGAATAGGATTATATTATGCTGATAAATTGTACATCCTTGTATGAAGAGGAAAAATTTTCATCTACTTCTTTTATAATGTGAGAGCTTAACCCTAAAATAAAACACTCAATTCATTTATTTTATGTCAAGGTTTCTTCTAGCTTTCTAAACACACTTTTAAATCATTGTTCATAATATTTTGTTGATCTTTGTCCTTGTTTTTTGTCTTCTTCCATATTTTTTTGTTTTTTGTTCATACTTAAGGTGAGTGGAGATTTTTCAAAAATAATTCACTCAATTATTTCTATGTGTTTATCATGCTTAGGGCATTCCTTAATGCACCATCTCAGTGCCTCATCATTGAGGACCCTCCATCTTAGTGCCTCATCATGTTTAGGGAATTCTTTGATACACCATCCCAGTGCCTCATCATTGATGATTCCTGTTTGAACACATCCACTGGATGCCATGCTGGAAAGATACAAGCCTTCGCCATGCATAATGGAAACCTAGTTTTGTATGTTAGAGTTCACCTCGACAACATATTTCAGATTTTCATACCTCCATTGCAACACCATGTTCATTCCTCACCTAGCATTTCTTAAGCATCTCCCTCCATTTTCCCCAAATGCCTCCATTTGAAATCATAGTATTTAACACCTCTTTTGACCATGGATCAATATTTGATTAAAAATAATATAGTGGTCATATAGCTTATTCAATAGTATAGAATTAGATTTGTTTGTTCTTTTGTTCAATAGTGGCCATATTTGATTACTAGATATTTATTGACAGTTTTCTTGAAGGGGATGAGAAGCTCAAGAGGTTCCAGAATGGTTATGATGGGAATGGATCTCAACCCGTTATGGGGTTACCTATGTGCATATCATGAAATATTTTACCCTGGGGGGCAGGCACACAACAATTCATGAGTACCGCTCTCCCTTCTTTGCCATATTCATAGAAATGAAAAGATTAATATACCTTTCTTTCAATTATTTTCTCTCAAACAATGCAAGCCTAAGCAAGTTTCACCTCCCCTTCACTAGGGATTGATTCAGTGCCTCTATAATTATACCTCGACCATCACCCCCATGTTAGGCCCTTCTACTGGTAATAGCCCCAATGTTAATGTCACCCTTGAGAATCAACAGGAACCCCTCCCTTGTCCTTAGGTGAATATTCTTGGTGAGGGCACCTCTATAAGACCTCCTCCCAAAAAGCCCCCCGTTGTCCCCTATATTATGAAACAATCCTCTATTAAAGGTCTCCCTATCAAAGGGGACCTTGTTGTTTAGAATGTGAAAGGTAAGAAGAGTAGCTCTAACCCTTCGGGTAACCCCTCAAGAGCTAAGAGAAAGGGTTTTGATAGTGTTAAACCCAAAAATGATAAAAAAAAATATATTGAGATTAGAGATGAGGATGAACAAGGAAAAATAGACAAATCTAGCAGTGGTAAGGGTGAAAGAAGTTCAATAAGGCTCGTGGACCAATTAGCCAAGGGTAAAAAACTTAGCTTTGAAGAACCTAGTGATGACCCAGAAGAAGAGGCTTTGGTCATCATTAATGTGAGCAAAAAGGAATTGTCGGTGGTTCTGGGGCGAAGACCTCTTAGATGACTCTACTAGCAATGAGGAGGATGAAGAGATGGAGGGTGATGACCAACATGTGGTCAAAGACTCGGAGGACGATGAAGATGAAGGGTTTAAGATAATTGAAAAAGAAATTGAGGATGTGGTTATGAAAGTTATGAAAGATATGGAAGAGAAGGCCATGGAGGAAATGGAAGAGGGTGTGCAAGATAAAGATAGGCCCTTTTATTTCTATCTCACTCAATTCTAGGAGTTGTAGGATAAAGTGGACAAAATGGACAAGGCTTTTAATAAACTTACGTCTATTACTCTAGGCATCATGCAAACGGCTATATCGAGTACTATGAATGACGCAACCAAGGTAAGGAAAGGTTGTAGAAAGATGAACTCCTCTAAGGCTAAGGAGGTGCGGCTAGATGAGAGAACAACTGGTATGAGGGAAAATCTTTTATGGATCCTATTTATTCTCAGGCTGGTGGAAAATGTTTGGTGCAACTCAATCTTTAGCTTGTGCATCAATTCTATTGATTTTTGTAGTATTTTTCAAATTCAAGATGAAATTATTAATTTTCTTCACCAAGAAGTGGCTGACTTTGATTTATTTTTGTGTCATTTGTGCATTATCAAGAAATCTGAATTGTTCTTATAGAGGGCTATTAAGGAAATACCTAAAATTTTAAATGTTTTATTTCCTATGAAAGAAGGCTTGATGGTTTTTTTAATACTATGATGAAAATAAGGTCCTTATTATGGAGCAAGATAAGAGGGAGGAGGTGCCAATAGCATCATTAGATGGTGTCAATTTTTTTGGTTGTGGTAGCTATGAAAATTGTAAGTCTATGTGTGGGGCAGATATGAGGTCTATGTGATTTGACTCGACCCTGTAAGTATGGTGTTATGGTTGATGTTGGACTCGTAATGGTTTTTTGGTGTCTGTGTGCATAAAAATATGATATATGTAGATTATAAATAGCAAGTAGTAAATGTGATCCTACAACTCATCAAGTTTGTGATGTATGGTATATGAACAATGTATTAATTTTTATGATTCCTAGATTCTAAAAAATAGGTTTTAATATTAAAACCAAAAAAAAAAATTATTATCTTTACAACAAAATATCTATAAACCTTGATATATTTATTGTATAAAATTTTTATTTTACTTTTTGATATATCAATAAATTAAAATAACAAATCAAAACTCATAAATAAAAATAGATCAAGATTCCTCATCAATGTTAATAATATGAATTTGTTTGATAAATGTAATATGATTTAATTGAACAAACTCTTAGGGATTTTGTCTTCATTCAATGAATGATCAAGTGGATAAACAATTATATTTGATTTTCTATATAATATTTCTCTATGTTGTATCATTTCCATAATATGGAGTGTATATTGACAAATTTTAAAATATTTATTTATTTCTATTTTTTAAAAAGTATCATATTATTTATATAAGTATATAGTTTTTAAATCACAAATATCTTATATTTTTTTAATTTTAGGAAAAAATGCACAACATTTTTTTAGGAAATAAATAAATATTGCTTAATATAAATATGAATATTATTGAAATTTTAATTTAAACTAATGTAGAATATTTTATTTATTTATTTTTATTAAAATTTATGCAATATTATTCTTTACAATCTGAAATATAAATGATATCTCATTAAATTTTGTTTCATAACAATGAATTGCTTAAATATAAATTTTGAAAAAAAGAAAAGAAAAGAAAATCAATATAATAATAACCTCATTATTTCTATTATTCAAATTAATAATAAACAATTTAATACAAATCTAAAAATTAATAAAAATATATTCTTCAATATCTACATACAATATTTTTATAAATATAATTTTCCTTCAATTAAAAATCATTTAAGCATAACTTTTAAGTTTTATTTTATTATTTTGTTTAATAATCAATTATTATTTTTAATTTATTAAAATTTTATAAAAACAATTTAATCAAAATATTAAATATTGAATTTATAACAATCAAATATAATCTTTCACTTTTATTTTTATTTACTTGTAAATAATCTTTACTTTTAATTTATTTACAATTCTTATGACAAATTCAAACAAATATATTAAATATTCAAGAAATAACAATTAAATATAATAAAAATACAAAAACACTTTAAAGAAAAATTAAAATCTTTATCAATTTCAATACGTCAAACGACAAAATAGTACGTGGGATTTTGAGGCGGTAATCGGGTGCAGTTTAAAACCATTGAGGCGGGAAACGGGAGCAGTTAAACCCTACGGTGGAAACGGCAAATATGTAAGGCCCTGCCCCACCTGAGATTATTACAACTCTGCTTTGTTACATACTTTACCTAAATAGATAGCTAGACTTATTTATAGCAATAAATAAGGTGATTTTTGTCTAGCAAACAATGTTGTATTTCTCTTCCTTACTTTATGTTTTATTGTCATTACCATAAAGATGTTATATAATCATAAATTGTGGAAAATGAATTTAAATTATAAATAGGAAGAAAAAGAGGGTGTTAACCCAAGGTAATTTTTGCTTATAATATTATATATAGATATAGTCTAAGTATTGGTTAAATAAAAATACTATTTACATTGAATTAGTTTGTTTTATGATATAATTATTGGTTAGCTTTATAAGGGGGATAAATAATAAAAGAATGTTATTTGGTTAAATTGTTGATTAAAGGATGATATTATTATTGAACTTAAAAGAGTTAATTTAAATAATATCAATATCATTAAGTTAAATATTAGTTGATCATAATATAATAATCCTATTGATAAGGTTGAATAGCTAAATATTTGGTGACATTTAAAATGTGAATTTAGTTGAGCATTAATAATGAGGAAAGGGAAAACATGGAATGACATGGTAAAATTTATATTGGATAGAAGATAAGAGGTCTATGAAGACATAAATGTTCGCAACCTCTTTAATCGGTCTCTACTACGCCTAACCAAAAAGGGATGGTGGAGGTATTTAGAAACTTCATAAACAAGCCAAGAAATTTGCAAGCGTTTGAATTAATTTCTATGCCTACTCGCCACCCATAAATGCTCCTTGAAATATGGATTTGCATGACTTTCTTTGCTTGTCGATTTGGTTTCACATGACTATGCTGACCAGCAGGGTGCACTAAATCCATTTATTGCATGGGCAGTGTTCTAGATATGGGGTGTTGCACTTGGCTCGGTTTTAAACTTGTACGCCTCTCACCAACTGCCCAATTAATTAATGATGGCCGTGCCATGATGGCCATAGAAAGATCTTAATTTATTGTAGAAGATTTTGTTCTCTGGAGGAAGGGACGATAGTACTTCTAGAATTCTGACTTCGTCTGCCAGATCGATTCATGTTCTCAACAACTTAATTTTTGACTTGATTGCCATCATTCTGAGTGGGAATTACGGAGGGTGGGGAATTGGACAAGAAAATACAGACACCTGCGTATTATCTAGGAAGAGGTATGGTATCCCTCAAGGAAAATGTGTAGGAGGTGAATATGACAGGGTGTGGAAAGTAAAAGGGCGAGCGAGGTGGATATATTAGGGTCTGAAAAAGAATGAGAGGGGGATTGGTAGTTGCAGTGTTTATGCTGGCTACCATTTTCACTGAGTTTTGAAAAAAAGAAACCTGCACAGCCAACGGAGACGGAACAATCTCGATTGGGAAATCCCAACAAGACCAGAGATAGACATTTTGTTACATGGTCTGAAGAGAGTCCTTTGGT
This sequence comes from Sequoia sempervirens, assembly GCA_007258455.2. Taxonomy (NCBI): domain Eukaryota; kingdom Viridiplantae; phylum Streptophyta; class Pinopsida; order Cupressales; family Cupressaceae; genus Sequoia; species Sequoia sempervirens. Next base: position 29,952 of record VDFB02215721.1, read on the forward strand.
GCAGAGGTCGGTATAATTGCAAGTGCCAATATAAGGCAGGGAGGACGCTGGAAAAAGATTGTGTAACCTGGCCTTAGACCTGCCAATTGCATTTGCTCGAGTGTTTCTAAAAGCATTTTCAACAAATCCATTTGGGGTGTACCCTGCAACCATTGCAATCCTTGAGATGAAAGCTCTTTCAGGCACTCTTTCAAAAAGTTCTGGAGCCTTGTCTATGACTTCACATTTTTCATACATTCCCCAACTATAATATTGATAAAAGCTTTTCCCGTAAAATCCATTCAGTGCATATCCTGTAGTTATGGAATTCCATGAGACGAATTTTTTTGAGGGATTTTGTTAACCAGTTCACGTGCCTTGTCCACGCATCCACACTTTGCTGACATGCCTATCAAGGCAGTTGTGACTGTAGCATCTGAGAAGGGAACTTCCATTCTTTAGATGTCCATACTCCGTTACAACGTTCCCATTTTGGGCGCAGGCATGGCCATCTTCCCAGCATGACTCAATTTATGCAGAATCTTAAAGGTAAGCCACTTGACGTGTTTTCAATGAATTGTTTATGGACATCTGCACGCGCCTAGATCACTTTGTTGCATTTTATTTCATTCTAATACAGCTCTATTATTATCTGGTAAACGATGGCATTTGTTCTGTGGTTTTATCTGTGGCTATTCAATATATATAATGTTGTTGTAGTACCTAGCGTTAGATCCTCTTTGTTTCTTCGTTGTGCATATTCCAATCACTTTTGTTGTGTCTGATCTCATTTTAAAATAATCCACCTGTTATCTGTAAATGAAGCCATTGGTTCGCTGGTTTTATCTATGGTTGAACTGAACTGCATTTGTCATACCTCTGCAAGCATGGTTTAAGCTATTTTGTTATATTTATCATTCCTTTATTTAAGAATGCCAATAAAATAAGGTAGCTGTAGTAGTGGGAATTCATAGAAAGGAAATTAGGGCATTACATCGCCTGAGATATGAAGTTTGGTCAGTTTGAATACGGGGCATGGGATTATACTTTAGAGTTATGAAATCTTAAATTCCTATACATTGATAATGTTATCTTAAAGTCTTCGGTGTATGACCTGATATTCAAAAAATGGGAAATGAGTATATTCAATCCTTATATCCTGTCAAGAGATATTTTCTCTTTTAAATATCATTACAAGTGAAATCGATAATTCTATTTCTTTCTCACAGTCAATCCTCCATTAAATCATTCATTTTGTTTTTAAACATTCTGATGAATATATTAATACTACTTTCACTGGGCGTTATTACAGACTTCATGATTAGCTTTGATTTTTTTTTTTAGGAAAATGGCTATTCCTTATCAATCTGCTCTGCCTGTGCAATAGTTTGTTTTAGATACTGTAGTGAGCCCGAAGTAAAACATCATCTCTTGACTTAAGAGGCCTTCGAACCGTTTCTTTAAAATAGCTCCAATGATGCGTTGGTGTTCCCATTTCACCTCTTACGGTAAGTAATGTCCTCTTTCCTTTACCTTCATCATATTGTATCACTCATATTACCTTCTTTAACTTGCATAAATTTGTAGAGCTAAAATCAAGACATGCTACACGTCAGCATTGATGAGGCCTTCATGTTCCTTATAAATGAGTTTTTAAAAGTGAGTGGGATTTTTTTAAATACATTCGTCTTGCATATTAATTGACCAAACTTGAACCAAACGAGTAATTATTATTTCATTCAATTTGGTGTTATATCTATCCTATTGTATTTTTAGCTATTAAGTTATTGTTTCGGTAGAAGGTGAAGTGAATTCTAGTCAAGAAAGGCATAATTAACATCGTTACTCAACTATCTTGATAAGTTGTTATGTGTCACTAGTTCGAGACTATAATTAAGTGTATGATTTCAATTTAATTGTGAACTCAGATGAATTGGAAATGCCATTACCATTGTTATACGAGTCTATTAATTATTTGTTAAATATTATCAATAGTAGCACTTTTTAAGCCATTGGCTAGTTGTGTACATAGGTGGGTTATGAGATGGTTTGGATAGAAAATAAAAGAGGAAATGGTGGTTAATTGACCGAAAACTATCGTGATAGTTGGTACCAAGTATCATTATCTTTTTAGTGAGAAAATTATGCTAAGGGGATATGCCCTATTATTCTTCATAATATAACCATTTAAATTATCTGTGTAATATTAAAAATGATAGCGCTTTTAAAGTCGTTAATTAGGTGATTAGATAGAAAAACTAAGAGAAGATGTGGATTGGAATCATGTGGATCCATTTTGCAAATCAAGTATGGATTTGTTGACAATAATGGGGTTATGGTGGTAATTCTCCTCATCTTATCATTCTAAGTAATTTCTTCCTATCATGCGAAGGATCCCCGAATTTGAACCATTATAGTCCATAGCATGTATTAATCGAATGGTTGGTAAACTAGAGGTGAATTAAACCTTGAGGGTGTATGTTATTGTAAAACCATCCTTGTAACTTAGCGATTTTATTCCTTTTTATCCAACCATGTGGGAGATGGTTGAAGCCTAGTTGTCGAACTACGGTGCCTCTGCGAATTACATACGTAGGCAAGGCCGTCTGATGACGAGCCCCCGAGGACTAGGTCTGGCCCCTAGGATTTGTCCTTATATATATATTTTTATGATTACTACTGATATATATATATGTCATTGTTGGCATATGACTTATAATTAATGTTTCAGGTTAATTTTGGGTTGGTTGAACTATTTAAGTCTACCTCAGCGATGTGGATACCACGTCTCCTCTCGAACTGACCATGATGGTCTAAGAAATATAGTTATCGAACTAAAATATTATAGTTTATGTGAGGTCAAAAGTTGTATGCTTTCCTTTAGTGCTTGCTTTGGTAGCAAACTTCGAGAGTTTGCAAGCGTATGCGAATGAAATTTTGAAAATTGTGTTTTGTTCTTAACTATATTTTGGTGTAAAATTTAGGGCATTACATTTGGTATCAGAGCGCGGTTGCAGCGCTGGGATCTTTGGTTAGTGTTGTGGCCCTATGAGTGTTGTTTGTGTGAAGCTCCCTTGTGTGCTTACCTCGTTGTTGTGACTAGTGTTTGAAATGACCCTATGACGTCTTTTCTTCGCTTATCCTTTAGTAAATGTTTTTAACTTTGATTGAGTATTACATACCTCGATGCGAATGACATAAGGGAATTATGAAATAATTGATACTAGGATCATGAACTTTATGTGGGAAAATGATAGTGAGATAGTAATGTTTCTTAAAGGAATTATATAGCATGTTCTCTAAAAGTTCGATAGAAAAGTAGTGATTTAACCATGACTGGGTTATGATCTCCTTGTTGTGAAGGATGGATAGAATGACCTTATGTTGTCCTTCCATTCTTTATTCTTGTAAATGGTTAGGATGATAAGTTTCTTTTAACAAATTAAATGTGTCAATTGGATGTTCCATTCATGTTGGTTAGCATGTTGTGGTGAACTACCCTTGTAAAAACCAAGTCAAATTGCAATAAAAATGGAAATGAAAACAAAGTGAATGGATAGAAAATGTTAGTTCAATTCATGGATATTATTATTATCAAAATTCACCCTCGTTCTACCCTATAACCATGAACCTTATGGAGATGAAGGGATGATCCTTAAGACATGGCTATTATGTGGACAACACAAATTTATTAATGTAAACATCATTTGACTTCATAATGTAAGTGAATAACTTAGTATAAAACACCATAATTCGTATATCTAAATCTATGTGCCTTGGGGTGATTTGAAAATGCAATTCTTTTCTTGTGCGTGGAGAAATGAAGTGTTTTCAAATAGTGCATGTTGCCTTAAAATCAATTGAATGTGTGTTTTGTAAAGCTATTTTGAGGATATGAAAGAAATATGTTTGATTGGGTAAAAGACTTTGGTCCTAAAATTGTACTCCGACCTTAGGATGTATGCATGAACTTGTGTATGGAATCAATTAGCATTGAGTAAAATTTTAGAGACAAACTAGAATAGTGAAACCATGTGCATGAGATATAAATAATAATTATGGTAAGGAAAAGAATGCATTAGTAAATCTTGCCTTGTTTTATTTCAAATATAAGCTCTTCTTTCATTGCATGGTATGCCTAAAAATTAAAATGTCATGTGCATTGTAGTAGCCTTACATTGGTAACACTTAGGTTCCCAACTGCATTAGAATTAATAGAATATCATATAAATGATAACTCATTATATCCTATTTAGAGATGCAAATACTAACTACATGGCTAAGTAATTTTTTATTTTTATATTTGTGAAAAGAATGTTGTGCTTGTGGTGCTAATAAATTAGACTATGCTTTCTTTATCTTGTGTTGAGTATGCCTTGTTTGAGAAGACACTTTATCATGATCATGTGTGCCATTTGGTAGAACATAATATCTTGTGATTTAATTATAGGTAAAGAAATGAGTTGTTCCAAAGGTGAAAATTGGAAATGGAGTTATTTTGTATTCCCTGCGGATGTGAATACCCTGTAATAGTTTTATATTGTGTATTGTGGTGACTTTGTGGATAGACCAAGTCATAAAAGTAAGTGTATGTTGTGCATCTTTCACTCATATTTAATGGAATGATAAGATTCTTGATAGTTAATGTGATTTTTCATGTGGAAACCAGTATATGTGTTGTTCCCCAAGTACGAGATACAGGGTATTCAACTTGGGATAAGGGTGGTGGACGTCTAGTACGATCCCCTATGTGTACCCTTTGTGATTATCTTGTGTAGTTGAACTGTTGTGAAGTGGAGTAAGCATGAAATGTGTGGATGTGTATTTATTAAATGAAATGTGATATGTATTCCATTGTGTTAGTCTTACTTTTCATGTTAAATGTGTACCTCTAGTGTTTGGTTCCCCCCCTTTATGGGAGTGTGATGCCAGCTAGTGTAAATAGGGGTTGAGAGGCACATGTTCTCCCATCGGGAAATTACGAGCTCAGGGCATTGTCCCTAATCCTGAAAAAGGATCTATGTTGAGTCATTGTAATCCTCCCATGGACGTTGACCATGGCCTACTCCCCCACATATGAGAGCCACACTTGTTGGTTCATAGTGCAAACCTATTGCTCAATGTTATAACCCATGGGTAAAGGATGGAATTTTATGGACCACCAGTTACTTATAATTATGTGGTCGGGGACCACTAGTGATTTATATTTATGTGGTCAGGGACCACCAGTGATTCTTATTTATGTGGTCAGGGACCACCAGTTACTTATAATTATGTGGTCGGGGACCACTAGTGATTTATATTTATGTGGTCAGGGACCACCAGTGATTCTTATTTATGTGGTCAGGGACCACCAGTTACTTATATTTATGTGGTCAGGGACCACCAATGATGCAGATTTATGTGGTCAGGGACCACCAGCTATTCATATTTATGTGGTCAGGGACCACCAGTTATTGCATGCTATTATACTTGTGTGGTTAGAGAACCACCATTCCCCTCCTCCCCTTAGGTGGCTTATCAAGTCACATGGTGCTCGTAATGTGCAGTTTTTATTTTTGGAAAATGAATTATTGGTAATTCTTGATTGATGTTTTATTTTATTATGCACCAGCAGTGTGGAATTTTGCAGGCTATTTAGCCATTTAAAGGTTTTTATAGTCCAAATTGCCTCAAGGACTTATTTAATTTCATTTTTGAATTAAGATTGGAATGTTGAAATGTAGCTACAATTGATCTTTATTTGGTTTTCTCTTGATTTTATAATTTTATGTTTTATTGAAACATTGGTTTATGATCTTATGATTTCTTGACTTGGAGCTTTCTTAATGTTTTCTAACTGCTGGTAAACGTGGTGTAATGTGATATATGTAAACCGCCATATCTCGGGTGGTTCCCTGGCAGGTCGTATAGGGGAGTAGATGCGTTGGGGAATTATTTTTGAAAAGGGGTTGTGAATGGGACCGGTATGGGACGGTCATTAATCCATTCTTCCCCTCATTCTATGATTATTCTTATCTGTTGGAGGATACCTTAGAGAAGGGCCTCGAGTGGGATCCAAAAATATCCATCCTTGTAAACCCCATTATGTGAGCCTCATGTTGTTAATTATGTGACTGTATGAGGACATGCTCACCCATTGGGAAGAGCATCCTTTGTACAAGGGCAAGCGCACCCATTGGGAAGAGCATCCTTGCTATTGTTTTGTGTACATGTGAAGTTGGAAGTAAATGCGATGTGGAATACCTGTGAAGTGTATGAGATTAATAGTAACAAATGATGCAAGTTAATACTAATTAAGACATGGTATGAGTGCCATTATTATAAGGTAAACTGTTCTCTTAAGGACATATGTAGACAAAATGTGAAGTTAATAAATCCAAGACGTGATTGGTCATTAACACAAAAATATTGCTAACATTATGAGTGATGTTTATGGTGCAAAACAATTTTTGATGTGCATCCAAGAATGCTAAACGAGCGTTGACATATGCTTTTGTAAATTTATTGAGTATGGTTACATGGTTAATAATTTATAACTACATGGATAGCTGTTAGTATTGTTATATTGAGAGTGTAGTCAATTATGTTTTATTGTGAAAATTTAGCTTGAATAATTTAGATGAGTAATGCATAGGAATAATGTTTCTAATGTGTGCTTATAGTTGACTGTTTTGATTATTTCATCAAGAAAAATGGCAAGGTGAGTAGTATGATTAATAGATTTATGTGTGGATATATACTTGTAAAAAAAAATAAAAAATAAAAAAAATAAAAATAAAATCTATACAAAATAGTTTAGTGTTTATTGGATCATGAAATGATGAGTGTCATGGTCGAAAGTTAAAATGTCTTTTTAAGAACATATTTTAAAAAAAAAAAGATTTGAACAATGAGTGATTCTTGTGGGAAGAAATTATGTTAAATGATAAAAGTATTAGTGTGATTTTTGTTTATACTTGTGTAACCCTATTTGGAATAATATATTGTTAAATTAACGAGTAGATGGCTAGTCTTAAAACCCTTGTATTGAAATTTTTGGATCAAAGTACTGTGTATATGACTCCTCTATTGTTCCAAGACTCTTATGGTGTAGGAGAATTTCTATAATATAATATTTGATTTATAATATAATTTTCCATTAGCATGGCGAGTGATAGTCAATGTGTTCATAAGTTGTGGGTGATGTGGTGTGGGGATTTATTCCCGATCTGTAAGGACTTCCAGGAGGAAGTCTATACAAGGGGGGGAGAATGTAAGGCCCTGCCCCACCTGAGATTATTACAACTCTGCTTTGTTACATACTTTACCTAAATAGATAGCTAGACTTATTTATAGCAATAAATAAGGTGATTTTTGTCTAGCAAACAATGTTGTATTTCTCTTCCTTACTTTATGTTTTATTGTCATTACCATAAAGATGTTATATAATCATAAATTGTGGAAAATGAATTTAAATTATAAATAGGAAGAAAAAGAGGGTGTTAACCCAAGGTAATTTTTGCTTATAATATTATATATAGATATAGTCTAAGTATTGGTTAAATAAAAATACTATTTACATTGAATTAGTTTGTTTTATGATATAATTATTGGTTAGCTTTATAAGGGGGATAAATAATAAAAGAATGTTATTTGGTTAAATTGTTGATTAAAGGATGATATTATTATTGAACTTAAAAGAGTTAATTTAAATAATATCAATATCATTAAGTTAAATATTAGTTGATCATAATATAATAATCCTATTGATAAGGTTGAATAGCTAAATATTTGGTGACATTTAAAATGTGAATTTAGTTGAGCATTAATAATGAGGAAAGGGAAAACATGGAATGACATGGTAAAATTTATATTGGATAGAAGATAAGAGGTCTATGAAGACATAAATGTTCGCAACCTCTTTAATCGGTCTCTACTACGCCTAACCAAAAAGGGATGGTGGAGGTATTTAGAAACTTCATAAACAAGCCAAGAAATTTGCAAGCGTTTGAATTAATTTCTATGCCTACTCGCCACCCATAAATGCTCCTTGAAATATGGATTTGCATGACTTTCTTTGCTTGTCGATTTGGTTTCACATGACTATGCTGACCAGCAGGGTGCACTAAATCCATTTATTGCATGGGCAGTGTTCTAGATATGGGGTGTTGCACTTGGCTCGGTTTTAAACTTGTACGCCTCTCACCAACTGCCCAATTAATTAATGATGGCCGTGCCATGATGGCCATAGAAAGATCTTAATTTATTGTAGAAGATTTTGTTCTCTGGAGGAAGGGACGATAGTACTTCTAGAATTCTGACTTCGTCTGCCAGATCGATTCATGTTCTCAACAACTTAATTTTTGACTTGATTGCCATCATTCTGAGTGGGAATTACGGAGGGTGGGGAATTGGACAAGAAAATACAGACACCTGCGTATTATCTAGGAAGAGGTATGGTATCCCTCAAGGAAAATGTGTAGGAGGTGAATATGACAGGGTGTGGAAAGTAAAAGGGCGAGCGAGGTGGATATATTAGGGTCTGAAAAAGAATGAGAGGGGGATTGGTAGTTGCAGTGTTTATGCTGGCTACCATTTTCACTGAGTTTTGAAAAAAAGAAACCTGCACAGCCAACGGAGACGGAACAATCTCGATTGGGAAATCCCAACAAGACCAGAGATAGACATTTTGTTACATGGTCTGAAGAGAGTCCTTTGGTGCAGAGGTCGGTATAATTGCAAGTGCCAATATAAGGCAGGGAGGACGCTGGAAAAAGATTGTGTAACCTGGCCTTAGACCTGCCAATTGCATTTGCTCGAGTGTTTCTAAAAGCCTTTTCAACAAATCCATTTGGGGTGTACCCTGCAACCATTGCAATCCTTGAGATGAAAGCTCTTTCAGGCACTCTTTCAAAAAGTTCTGGAGCCTTGTCTATGACTTCACATTTTTCATACATTCCCCAACTATAATATTGATAAAAGCTTTTCCCGTAAAATCCATTCAGTGCATATCCTGTAGTTATGGAATTCCATGAGACGAATTTTTTTGAGGGATTTTGTTAACCAGTTCACGTGCCTTGTCCACGCATCCACACTTTGCTGACATGCCTATCAAGGCAGTTGTGACTGTAGCATCTGAGAAGGGAACTTCCATTCTTTAGATGTCCATACTCCGTTACAACGTTCCCATTTTGGGCGCAGGCATGGCCATCTTCCCAGCATGACTCAATTTATGCAGAATCTTAAAGGTAAGCCACTTGACGTGTTTTCAATGAATTGTTTATGGACATCTGTACGTGCCTAGATCACTTTGTTGCATTTTATTTCATTCTAATACAGCTCTATTATTATCTGGTAAACGATGGCATTTGTTCTGTGGTTTTATCTGTGGCTATTCAATATATATAATGTTGTTGTAGTACCTAGCGTTAGATCCTCTTTGTTTCTTCGTTGTGCATATTCCAATCACTTTTGTTGTGTCTGATCTCATTTTAAAATAATCCACCTGTTATCTGTAAATGAAGCCATTGGTTCGCTGGTTTTATCTATGGTTGAACTGAACTGCATTTGTCATACCTCTGCAAGCATGGTTTAAGCTATTTTGTTATATTTATCATTCCTTTATTTAAGAATGCCAATAAAATAAGGTAGCTGTAGTAGTGGGAATTCATAGAAAGGAAATTAGGGCATTACATCGCCTGAGATATGAAGTTTGGTCAGTTTGAATACGGGGCATGGGATTATACTTTAGAGTTATGAAATCTTAAATTCCTATACATTGATAATGTTATCTTAAAGTCTTCGGTGTATGACCTGATATTCAAAAAATGGGAAATGAGTATATTCAATCCTTATATCCTGTCAAGAGATATTTTCTCTTTTAAATATCATTACAAGTGAAATCGATAATTCTATTTCTTTCTCACAGTCAATCCTCCATTAAATCATTCATTTTGTTTTTAAACATTCTGATGAATATATTAATACTACTTTCACTGGGCGTTATTACAGACTTCATGATTAGCTTTGATTTTTTTTTTTAGGAAAATGGCTATTCCTTATCAATCTGCTCTGCCTGTGCAATAGTTTGTTTTAGATACTGTAGTGAGCCCGAAGTAAAACATCATCTCTTGACTTAAGAGGCCTTCGAACCGTTTCTTTAAAATAGCTCCAATGATGCGTTGGTGTTCCCATTTCACCTCTTACGGTAAGTAATGTCCTCTTTCCTTTACCTTCATCATATTGTATCACTCATATTACCTTCTTTAACTTGCATAAATTTGTAGAGCTAAAATCAAGACATGCTACACTGTCAGCATTGATGAGGCCTTCATGTTCCTTATAAATGAGCTTTTAAAAGTGAGTGGGATTTTTAAAATACATTCGTCTTGCATATTAATTGACCAAACTTGAACCAAACGAGTAATTATTATTTCATTCAATTTGGTGTTATATCTATCCTATTGTATTTTTAGCTATTAAGTTATTGTTTCGTAGAAGGTGAAGTGAATTCTAGTCAAGAAAGGCATAATTAACATCGTTACTCAACTATCTTGATAAGTTGTTATGTGTCACTAGTTCGAGACTATAATTAAGTGTATGATTTCAATTTAATTGTGAACTCAGATGAATTGGAAATGCCATTACCATTGTTATACGAGTCTATTAATTATTTGTTAAATATTATCAATAGTAGCACTTTTTAAGCCATTGGCTAGTTGTGTACATAGGTGGGTTATGAGATGGTTTGGATAGAAAATAAAAGAGGAAATGGTGGTTAATTGACCGAAAACTATCGTGATAGTTGGTACCAAGTATCATTATCTTTTTAGTGAGAAAATTATGCTAAGGGGATATGCCCTATTATTCTTCATAATATAACCATTTAAATTATCTGTGTAATATTAAAAATGATAGCGCTTTTAAAGTCGTTAATTAGGTGATTAGATAGAAAAACTAAGAGAAGATGTGGATTGGAATCATGTGGATCCATTTTGCAAATCAAGTATGGATTTGTTGACAATAATGGGGTTATGGTGGTAATTCTCCTCATCTTATCATTCTAAGTAATTTCTTCCTATCATGCGAAGGATCCTCGAATTTGAACCATTATAGTCCATAGCATGTATTAATCGAATGGTTGGTAAACTAGAGGTGAATTAAACCTTGAGGGTGTATGTTATTGTAAAACCATCCTTGTAACTTAGCGATTTTATTCCTTTTTATCCAACCATGTGGGAGATGGTTGAAGCCTAGTTGTCGAACTACGGTGCCTCTGCGAATTACATACGTAGGCAAGGCCGTCTGATGACGAGCCCCCGAGGACTAGGTCTGGCCCCTAGGATTTGTCCTTATATATATATTTTTATGATTACTACTGATATATATATATGTCATTGTTGGCATATGACTTATAATTAATGTTTCAGGTTAATTTTGGGTTGGTTGAACTATTTAAGTCTACCTCAGCGATGTGGATACCACGTCTCCTCTCGAACTGACCATGATGGTCTAAGAAATATAGTTATCGAACTAAAATATTATAGTTTATGTGAGGTCAAAAGTTGTATGCTTTCCTTTAGTGCTTGCTTTGGTAGCAAACTTTGAGAGTTTGCAAGCGTATGCGAATGAAATTTGAAAATTATGTTTTGTTCTTAACTATATTTTGGTGTAAAATTTAGGGCATTACATTTGGTATCAGAGCCCGGTTGCAGCGCTGGGATCTTTGGTTAGTGTTGTGGCCCTATGAGTGTTGTTTGTGTGAAGCTCCCTTGTGTGCTTACCTCGTTGTTGTGACTAGTGTTTGAAATGACCCTATGACGTCTTTTCTTCGCTTATCCTTTAGTAAATGTTTTTAACTTTGATTGAGTATTACATACCTCGATGCGAATGACATAAGGGAATTATGAAAAATAAAGGTGATACTAGGATCATATGAACTTTATGTGGGAAAATAGTAGTGGGAATAGTAATGTTTCTTGAGAATTATATAGCATGTTCTCTAAAAAGTTAGATAGAAAAGTAGTGATTTAACCATGGCCGGGTTGCTGATCTCCTTATTTGTGAAGGATATGGATACAGAAATGATGCTTATGTTGTCCTTCCATTCTTTATTCTTGTAAATGGTTAGGATGATAAGTTTCTTTTAACAAATTAAATGTGTCAATTGGATGTTCCATTCATGTTGGTTAGCATGTTGTGGTGAACTACCCTTGTGAAAACCAAGTCAATTTACAATAAAAATGGAAATGAAAACAAGGTAAATGGATTAGAAAATGTTGGTTTCTACTGAATTCCTTGGATATTATTATTATCAAATTCACCCTGGTTCTACCTGTAACCATGAACCTTATGGAGATAGAAGGGATGATCAACAAGACATGGCTATTATGTGGACAAAAAATTGGCTATTAATGTGGACATCATTTGACTTCATAATGTAAGTGAATAACTTAGTATAAAAAACTATAATTCATATATCTAAATCTATGTGCCTTGGGGTGATTTGAAAATGAAATTATTTTCTTGTGTGTGGAGAAATGAAGTGTTTTCAAATAGTGCATGTTGCCTTAAAATCAGTTGAATGTGTGTTTTGTAAAGCTATTTTGAAGATATGAAAGAAATATGTTTGATTGGGTAAAAGACTTTGGTCCTAAAATTGTACTCCGACCTTAGGATGTATGCATGAACTTGTGTATGGAATCAATTAGCATTGAGTAAAATTTTAGAGACAAACTAGAATAGTGAAACCATGTGCATGGGATATAAATAATAATGATGGTAAGGAAAAGAATGCATTAGTAAATCTTGCCTTGTTTTATTTCAAATATAAGCTCTTCTTTCATTGCATGGTATGCCTGAAAAGTAAAATGTCATGTGCATTGTAGTAGCCTTACATTGGTAACACTTAGGTTCCCAACTGCATTAGAATTAATAGAATATCATATAAATGATAACTCATTTTATCCTATTTAGAGATGCAAATACTAACTACATGGCTAAGTAATTTTTTTTATTTTTTATATTTGTGAAAAGAATGTTGTGCTTGTGGTGCTATTAAATTAGACTATGCTTTCTTTATCTTGTGTTGAGTATGCCTTGTTTGAGAAGACACTTTATCATGATCATGTGTGCCATTTGGTAGAACATAATATCTTGTGATTTAATTATAGGTAAAGAAATGAGTTGTTCCAAAGGTGAAAATTGGAAATGGAGTTATTTTGTATTCCCTGCGGATGTGAATACCCTGTAATAGTTTTATATTGTGTATTGTGGTGACTTTGTGGATAGACCAAGTCATAAAAGTAAGTGTATGTTGTGCATCTTTCACTCATATTGAATGGAATGATAAGATTCTTGATAGTTAATGTGATTTTTCATGTGGAAACCAGTATATGTGTTGTTCCCCAAGTACGAGATACAGGGTATTCAACTTGGGATAAGGGTGGTGGACGTCTAGTACGATCCCCTATGTGTACCCTTTGTGATTATCTTGTGTAGTTGAACTGTTGTGAAGTGGAGTAAGCATGAAATGTGTGGATGTGTATTTATTAAATGAAATGTGATATGTATTCCATTGTGTTAGTCTTACTTTTCATGTTAAATGTGTACCTCTAGTGTTTGGTTCCCCCCTTTATGGGAGTGTGATGCCAGCTAGTGTAAATAGGGGTTGAGAGGCACATGTTCTCCCATTGGGAAATTACGAGCTCAGGGCATTGTCCCTAATCCTGAAAAAGGATCTATGTCGAGTCATTGTAATCCTCCCATGGACGTTGACCATGGCCTACTCCCCCACATATGAGAGCCACACTTGTTGGTTCATAGTGCAAACCTATTGCTCAATGTTATAACCCATGGGTAAAGGATGGAATTTTATGGACCACCAGTTACTTATAATTATGTGGTCGGGGACCACTAGTGATTTATATTTATGTGGTCAGGGACCACCAGTGATTCTTATTTATGTGGTCAGGGACCACCAGTTACTTATAATTATGTGGTCGGGGACCACTAGTGATTTATATTTATGTGGTCAGGGACCACCAGTGATTCTTATTTATGTGGTCAGGGACCACCAGTTACTTATATTTATGTGGTCAGGGACCACCAATGATGCAGATTTATGTGGTCAGGGACCACCAGCTATTCATATTTATGTGGTCAGGGACCACCAGTTATTGCATGCTATTATACTTGTGTGGTTAGAGAACCACCATTCCCCTCCTCCCCTTAGGTGGCTTATCAAGTCACATGGTGCTCGTAATGTGCAGTTTTTATTTTTGGAAAATGAATTATTGGTAATTCTTGATTGATGTTTTATTTTATTATGCACCAGCAGTGAGGAATTTTGCAGGCTATTTAGCCATTTAAAGGTTGTTATAGTCCAAATTGCCTCAAGGACTTATTTAATTTCATTTTTGAATTAAGATTGGAATGTTGAAATGTAGCTACAATTGATCTTTATTTGGTTTTCTCTTGATTTTATAATTTTATGTTTTATTGAAACATTGGTTTATGATCTTATGATTTCTCGACTTGGGGCTTTCTTAATGTTTTCTAACTGCTGGTAAACGTGGTGTAATGTGATATATGTAAACTACCATATCCCGAGAGGTTCCCTAGCAGGTCGTATAGGGGAGTAGATGCGCTAGGGAATTATTTTTGAAAAGGGGTTGTGAATGGGACTGGTATGGGACAGTCATTAATCCATTCTTCCCCTCATTCATGGTATTTTATATTCCGGAGGATACCTTAGAAGGGCCTCGGTGGGATCAAAATGTCATCGCCCATGACATTTACTATGTAACTGAGCCTCATGTGTTAATTATGTGGCGTATGAGGACATGCTCACCATTGGGAAGAGCGCATCCTTTGTACAAGGGCAAAGCGCACCCATTGGGAAGAGCATCCTTGCTATTGTTTTGTGTACATGTGAAGTTGGAAGTAAATCACGATGTGGAATACACGTGAAGTGTATGAGATTAATAGTAACAAATGATGCAAGTTAATACTAATTAAGACATGGTATGAGTGCCATTATTATAAGGTAAACTGTTCTCTTAAGGACATATGTAGACAAAATGTGAAGTTAATAAATCCAAGACGTGATTGGTCATTAACACAAAAATATTGCTAACATTATGAGTGATGTTTATGGTGCAAAACAATTTTTGATGTGCATCCAAGAATGCTAAACGAGCGTTGATATATGCTTTTGTAAATTTATTGAGTATGGTTACATGGTTAACAATTTATAACTACATGGATAGCTGTTAGTATTGTTATATTGAGAGTGTAGTCAATTATGTTTTATTGTGAAAATTTAGCTTGAATAATTTAGATGAGTAATGCATAGGAATAATGTTTCTAATGTGTGCTTATAGTTGACTGTTTTGATTATTTCATCAAGAAAAATGGCAAGGTGAGTAGTATGATTAATAAATTTATGTGTGGATATATATGTGTGGATATATACTTGTAAAAAAAATAAAAATAAAAAAATAAAATCTATACAAAATAGTTTAGTGTTTATTGGATCATGAAATGATGAGTGTCATGGTCGAAAGTTAAAATGTCCTTTTAAGAACATATTTAAAAAAAAAAAAGATTTGAACAATGAGTGATTCTTGTGGGAAGAAATTATGTTAAATGATAAAAGTATCAGTGTGATTTTTGTTTATACTTGTGTAACCCTATTTGGAATAATATATTGTTAAATTAACGAGTAGATGGCTAGTCTTAAAACCCTTGTATTGAAATTTTTGGATCAAAGTACTGTGTATATGACTCCTCTATTGTTCCAAGACTCTTATGGTGTAGGAGAATTTCTATAATATAATATTTGATTTATAATATAATTTTCCATTAGCATGGCGAGTGATAGTCAATGTGTTCATAAGTTGTGGGTGATGTGGTGTGGGGATTTATTCCCGATCTGTAAGGACTTCCAGGAGGAAGTCTATACAAGGGGGGGAGAATGTAAGGCCCTGCCCCACCTGAGATTATTACAACTCTGCTTTGTTACATACTTTACCTAAATAGATAGCTAGACTTATTTATAGCAATAAATAAGGTGATTTTTGTCTAGCAAACAATGTTGTATTTCTCTTCCTTACTTTATGTTTTATTGTCATTACCATAAAGATGTTATATAATCATAAATTGTGGAAAATGAATTTAAATTATAAATAGGAAGAAAAAGAGGGTGTTAACCCAAGGTAATTTTTGCTTATAATATTATATATAGATATAGTCTAAGTATTGGTTAAATAAAAATACTATTTACATTGAATTAGTTTGTTTTATGATATAATTATTGGTTAGCTTTATAAGGGGATAAATAATAAAAAGAATGTTATTTGGTTAAATTGTTGATTAAGGATGATATTATTATTGAACTTAAAAGGAGGTTAATTTAAATAATATCAATATCATTAAGTTAAATATTAGTTGATCATAATATAATCTATTGATAGGTTGAATAGCTAAATATTTGGTGACATTTAAAATGTGAATTTAGTTGAGCATTAATAATGGGAAGGAAACATGGAATGACATGGTAAAATTTATATTGGATGAAGATAAGGGTCTATGAAGACATAAATGTTAAAACCTCTTTGTCGGTCTCTACTACGCCTAACCAAAAAGGGATGGTGGAGAATTATTTAGAAAACTTCATAAACAAGCCAAGAGATTTGCAAAGCGTTTGAATTAATTTCTACCCTACCTAGCCACCCATGAAATACTCCTTGAAATATGGATTTGCATGACTTTCTTTGCTTGTCGATTTGGTTTCCACATGACTATCGTGGCCGAGGGTTACTTTTAAATCCATTTATTGCGTAGGCGATGTTCTAGATATGGGGTGTTGCACTTAACAGGTTTTAACGTAAGCCCTCTCATGGCGCGAATTAATTAATGATGGCCGTGCCATGATGGCCATAGAAAGATCTTAATTTATTGTAGAAGATTTTGTTCTCTGGAGGAAGGGACGATAGTACTTCTAGAATTCTGACTTCGTTTGCCAGATCGATTCATGTTCTCAACAACTTAATTTTGACTTGATTGCCATCGCATTAGAGTGGGAATTACGGAGGGTGGGGGTGGACAAGAAAATCTGAACACTGGCTATCTAGGAAAGAGGTATGGTATCCTCAAGAAAAATGTGTAGGAAGGTGAGAATATGACGAGTGTGAAAGTAAAGGGGCGGGTGGATATATTAGGGTCACGAAAAGAATAGAGAGAGTTAATTGGTTGCGGTGTTTATGCGGCTACCATTTTCGAGTTTAAGAAAAAAAGAAAATTACCGCGATAGCGGAGCGGAACAATCTCGATTGGGAAATCAACAAGACGGGGACGTTTTTGCAGTGCGAAGAGTCCTTTAGTGCGGAAGGAACCGGTATAATTACAGAAGTGCCAATACTCAAAGGCGGGGCAATTTGGAAAAAGATTGTGTAACGGCCTTAGACACGCAATTGCATTTGCTCGGTGTTTCTAAAAGCCTTTTCAACAAATCCATTTGCCGTGTACCCTACAACCATTGCGAACCTTGAGATGACAGCTCTTTCAGGCACTCTTTCAAAAATTTCTCGAGCCTTGTCTATGACTTCACATTTTTCATACATTTCCCAACTGTAATATTGACAAAAGCTTTTCCCATAAAATCCTTTCAGTGCATTTCCTGTAGTGATGGAATTCCATGAGGCGACTTTTCTTTGAAGGATTTTGTCAAATAGTTCACATGCCTTGTCTACGCGTCCACACTTTGTTGGCATGTCTATCAAGGCAGTTGTGACTGCAGCAGCTGAGAAGGGAACTTCCATTCTTTAGATGTCCATACTCCGTTCGCGTTCCCATTTTGGTAGACTTTTGACCCATCTTCCAGTATGACTCAGTTTATGCAGAATCTTAAGGTAAACCACTTGGCGATGTTTCAATGAATTGTTTATGGACATCACGCAGCCTAGATCACGCACTGTTGCATTTTATTTCATTCTAATCTGACTCTATTATTATCATTGCTTGATGGCATTTGTTACGTGGTTTTATGCAGTGGCTGTCCCGATATATATAATGTTGTTGTGGTACCCTAGCGTTAGATCCTCTCTTTGTTTCTTAAGTTTGTGCATATTCCAATCACTTTTGTTGTGTCGATCTCATTTTAAAATAATCCCTTTGTTATCTGTAAATGAAATACCATTGGTTATTGTGGTTTTATCTATGGTTGAGCTGAGCTGCATTTGTCATACCTCTGCCAAAGCATGGTTTTAAGCTATTTTGTTATATTTATGTTCCTTTTATTTAAAATTCTTAATAAAAAAGGTAGCTGTAGTAGTGGGAGAATTCATAGAAAGGAAGTGGGGCGACATGCTTTGAGATATGAAGTTTGAATTGGAGTTTGAATGGGGCATGGGATTATACTTTAGAGTTATGAAATCTTAAATTCCTATACATTGATAATGTTATCTTAAAAGTCTTGATTCTTATGACGATATTCAAAAATGGGGAAATGGTATATTCGATCATATATCTGTCCAAGAGATATTTTTCTCTTTTAAATATCATTACAAATTGAAATCGATAATTCTATTTCTTTCTCCCACAGTCAATCCTCCATTAAATCATTCATTTGTTTTAAACATTGATGAAAAGATATATTAGCCACTACCACTTTCCTTTGGCGTTATTCGAGACTTCATGATTAGCTTTGATTTTTTTTTTTGGGAAAATGGCTGTTCCTTGTATCAATGCGCTGTGCACGTGCAATGGTTTGTTTTAGATCTTGTAGTGAGCCAGAAGTGAAACATCATCTCTTGACTTAAGAGGCCTTCGAACCGTTTCTTTAAAATAGCTCCAATGATGCGTTGGTGTTCCCATTTCACCTCTTACGGTAAGTAATGTCCTCTTTCCTTTACCTTCATCATATTGTATCACTCATATTACCTTCTTTAACTTGCATAAATTTGTAGAGCTAAAATCAAGACATGCTACACGTCAGCATTGATGAGGCCTTCATGTTCCTTATAAATGAGTTTTTAAAAGTGAGTGGGATTTTTTTAAATACATTCGTCTTGCATATTAATTGACCAAACTTGAACCAAACGAGTAATTATTATTTCATTCAATTTGGTGTTATATCTATCCTATTGTATTTTTAGCTATTAAGTTATTGTTTCGGTAGAAGGTGAAGTGAATTCTAGTCAAGAAAGGCATAATTAACATCGTTACTCAACTATCTTGATAAGTTGTTATGTGTCACTAGTTCGAGACTATAATTAAGTGTATGATTTCAATTTAATTGTGAACTCAGATGAATTGGAAATTCCATTACCATTGTTATACGAGTCTATTAATTATTTGTTAAATATTATCAATAGTAGCACTTTTTAAGCCATTGGCTAGTTGTGTACATAGGTGGGTTATGAGATGGTTTGGATAGAAAATAAAAGAGGAAATGGTGGTTAATTGACCGAAAACTATCGTGATAGTTGGTACCAAGTATCATTATCTTTTTAGTGAGAAAATTATGCTAAGGGGATATGCCCTATTATTCTTCATAATATAACCATTTAAATTATCTGTGTAATATTAAAAATGATAGCGCTTTTAAAGTCGTTAATTAGGTGATTAGATAGAAAAACTAAGAGAAGATGTGGATTGGAATCATGTGGATCCATTTTGCAAATCAAGTATGGATTTGTTGACAATAATGGGGTTATGGTGGTAATTCTCCTCATCTTATCATTCTAAGTAATTTCTTCCTATCATGCGAAGGATCCTCGAATTTGAACCATTATAGTCCATAGCATGTATTAATCGAATGGTTGGTAAACTAGAGGTGAATTAAACCTTGAGGGTGTATGTTATTGTAAAACCATCCTTGTAACTTAGCGATTTTATTCCTTTTTATCCAACCATGTGGGAGATGGTTGAAGCCTAGTTGTCGAACTACGGTGCCTCTGCGAATTACATACGTAGGCAAGGCCGTCTGATGACGAGCCCCCGAGGACTAGGTCTGGCCCCTAGGATTTGTCCTTATATATATATTTTTATGATTACTACTGATATATATATATGTCATTGTTGGCATATGACTTATAATTAATGTTTCAGGTTAATTTTGGGTTGGTTGAACTATTTAAGTCTACCTCAGTGATGTGGATACCACGTCTCCTCTCGAACTGACCATGATGGTCTAAGAAATATAGTTATCGAACTAAAATATTATAGTTTATGTGAGGTCAAAAGTTGTATGCTTTCCTTTAGTGCTTGCTTTGGTAGCAAACTTCGAGAGTTTGCAAGCGTATGCGAATGAAATTTTGAAAATTGTGTTTTGTTCTTAACTATATTTTGGTGTAAAATTTAGGGCATTACAAAATACAAATGGTGACGAAACGAAATGGCAAATGTGAAAATGGAAAGGTCCGACTTAAGGGGGCTATGGGCCCGGCCACCTAAGCAGTCAATGCTTAGAGTGTGTTGGTTAAGCCCGGCCAGTACCTAGTGGGTATCTCTATTCCTAAGATATTAGGAGTATGGGTGGGTATTGAAGTATAATTAGTATTACTATTATAATTTAAGGAATGCAATGTATATTAGCATCAAATCTTATTTATAAATATAATTAGTATTATTATTCTAATTCAAGGAGTGCAATCTATATTAGCATCAAATCTTATTTATGTAATGTTATGGTTATTTTTAAATGTTAAATAGTTCAATGGTTAATGATAAATTATCAATAATAAAAGTTAAATAGTTATTTACCAATGTTATGTGTAAAATTATTTTTAATTATTTGATATTTAATTAGAGTAGTTTTATATGAAAAATAATTTTAAAATTATTATACCTTCAGAATATAGATTGAATTTCAAGAGTTATTTATAATATAAAATAGTTAAAAAACATATTATGTAGTAAAACTTAAAAAACAAATAGACTAAATGTAAAGAATTACTAGCAAGCTTATTCAATAACGTGTATGGAGTTACAAAAGGCTGCTGAAATAGAAGATCAAGTTTCCAATACAAACTTATAAATCACCAAAATTATTATTATTATTTTTAATTGCCACCACATGAAGAAATAAAAATTTTGATTAAGTAGCCACAATTAAGGACAATCATTATCATGAGGCTTTTTCTACCATATGCTAGTCCAAAAGAACATGTGACATCATGAGCATCATCTTCATCTTTTGTAATTTCAAGGGTATATATGGTTTATCAAAACACATGTGTTGTCAAACAATTCATTTTGTACTACATTTTGGTGTCAAATCTTTGGTAATTATGGTTAGTTTTATTACATTCAAATTTTGAATTCTAAGAAATTATATACAATAAGTAAATAGATTGATGGTTGTTTGGATAGTGAAATCAGCTCTCTTAGAAATTAACTGAAATATATTGTCTTGAAATATCTAGAAGGATTATTTTAATTAAAGAGGATTTCATGGTTATTTTTCTAACAATCATTTTACAGCTAGCTTGCTATTTTCATTCAAGATACAAGTCATGATCAAAGTCAAGCACATACCAAGAAGATGATATTCTACTTCAAACACTCAACCTCACTTAGTTTAGTCTACTTACATGGGGATATTAAGGAAGTTGCTAAACAATTAATATATATCATTTGGTGCCATGAGTAGTGTCATCTAAGTTCATAATTTTTGAGTTAAAATGATATTGTATCAATGTATTTATCTAATTACTTGAGTATCTTAGAGTTATTATAAGAGAGAGATTTACTCTTATATTTATGTTGAAAGTAAGTTATAAGAGTTTATGTTGATTTAATCTATATTTTAGCATTTAATTTTTGTTGGCATTGGTTATTTTAGACACAACATTTAAATCAGTAATTTTTTCAAACAAAATACTTGGAAGAGATTTGTAAGGTCTGATAGGATAAACATGAAAATCAAAACTGCTCAAAATAAGCACAAATACAAATAATCTAGTGGTCATTTTTATTGAATTTTGAACTCTTATAAATGTAATGCCTTATAAGAGTTGTGTCTCTTCTATTAAGGATAAGCTTTGAACTTATATACTCTTAGTAAATCCTCCATAACAAAATTTTCTATGATCAAATAGATTATTATAGTAGTTTGATAATATATCATGTGAACTTATTTGTGGCTTTTAAGAGAGGATGGACATAACGTCTTATCTTAAAAATATTAGAATTGTCACTTTTATTTAGACTAGCTTATTTTATAGTCAAGTCAATAATCTTGTCAACCATCCTTTTATTGTTACTTTAATTGTAAATATGCCTATCTCAAACCAAAAAAAAAAAAAAAAAGTATTTACCTCTACACATTAGTTATCTAAAATTATATAATTTGATATTAGGATGATTTTATGAGTTGTGTCTTTCTAGTTTCTCTCCACCAAGTTACATCAAGATATTTGTGTGATTTGGTGAGATTTTCCCCTTTGTCTCATTAACCATGATATATTTCTATTGCACAAAAGATGTAAGACTATGAAAAGGTTCCTAATTTATTTTATAAATTATTTCATATTAATAAAAGGGCTTATTTATTTACAATTCATGTCACATGATCTATCCCAACATCTACACTATGGTCTCTCAAATTGAAGCTACATATTAAATATATGTGCATCTCCATGTAAACATTGTATGATGGATCTCCTTATGCTCTTTCATTGGTAAAAAATTATACTTGATGTTTATTTTTGTTCTTCACATACAAATAACTTATTTGGAGTATGGTAATCTTCATAACCACAAATGGTATGACCTTATTAAGATTGGGTTAAAAAAATACATATATTTCTATTTGTCCATTTATAATATAAACTACTAAACATTATCTTAATTTAGTACTATTATATGTGACATGTCTTATTATTTAACTATATCTATGAGGATGTTTCTTATCTTTTTGGTTGTATTTCATATCTTTCTAAGTAAAATGAATAACAAATATTATATCCTTGACTTAGGGGATATACTTTTAGTGTTTAATTAATAGTTTAACAAATTGAAAGTATGAGACGCTTAATATCACCATTTAGGAGATTATAATCCTATATTATTTCCTTTAGATATTGATGCATGAGATGTGAATCATAAAATTGATAATATAAAATAATTAAAATTAAAAATTGCCACTAGGATAGAGATTGGCATGCTCATTTCCCCCTTATTGTATTACCATCCAACTAATCCCTTCATTTCACTAAAGAGAATAGACTATTGTAACTTGAATAAAGTTATACACCTAATATGTATTGGTATAGAATGGTGGAAAAAATTAATGTCTTAGGATTTCACCTAAAGGAAATTAACAAATGATAAGTATGCTAATATTTTTTTACATTATAGTTGTAATATAGATATGTTATTGAAACACCAAAAAATGTGAATTCCATCAAGGTGTTTGATAAACATAATGATGAATCACTATTTTTATAAGAGGTGTTCACTCAATTATGTGCAAAATAAGAT
>VDFB02215724.1:0-11637 GCA_007258455.2 Sequoia sempervirens
TGTCTATTTGCAACCTGAACCAGAGACCTTAAGCATAAACATAGAAACCCATATTTTAATTTTTTCAACCCCTATGCAAAGACCCATTCACCCAATGGAAAATTTGTCCTTGTAAAGGTCATTTCTTTAATTTTTGAGAATAAATTTCTCTGTTTGCTTTATATCTTGATATTATTTAGATCTTAGTTTCAATTTCTAGAATTATAGTTTTCTAAAGTTGTTTGCATTCAACTTAATTGTTCAAAACAAAAAAATTCATTAAAAAATATATCATTTTCAACTTCCTCCATTCAAAAATCAAAAAATACTTGCATGTCATATCTAAAAATTGCAATATCTTTTCACACACTGGCATTGTGCTTCCTATTTTTGGATATTTTCTATACTTGTCTAGTGCCTTTTGTCCATTTTGGGAACAATTTTGGCTTGGTGAAACTTGTATGAGTATTACAACCTTGTGTCCTATTGCTAATACATCAGTGAGACGTAGTTTGAGACTCATGGCATCTCGTGCCAATACATCCATCCAACTCTTTCACTCATAGTGTTGACACTAGTCAACCCATGTTGGAATCCATGCTTGAAATAACATTTCCTATGACTTCCAATCCCATTGATGTTGAAACAATTTTTGCTCATGTTTCTCAATAAAACTTGCAAAAAAAGGATAAAGATTCAAAAAAAATTTAAAATTTTGTGAATGCTAAATATATTGTTGGTATAATGGTTCCAATCATAGATAACATGAGGAGAATGCTTGATAATATAAACTAGGAATAGAAATTATGTGTAGCCTAGCTCATATTATTGATGACCACATTCCTAAAATGACTAGTTGTGTTCAAGCTTTGAGGTACACTCAAATTCAAGGTGTAAATAAAATTTCCCCTACAATTGTGGTGTATATTCCTACATACACTCATCCAACAGTTACAACAACACTTGGTGACCAACTAGCAATGCCAATCCAACTTTGAGTATTTCCACTAGGAATCATTTTAGCTTTGTGAATTCAAACCTCATATCTCCTAATCCATCACCTCTCACAAACTTGTAATTCACTTATCCTCCCAACACATATACACCTCCACCATATTCACCTCCATCTCAAAACAAGACCAATGATTATGTTCTTAACCAACTATTGCAAAATGTTTCATCCCTCCAACAATAAATTTCCACATTAAACCAAAATTAAAATGGCCAAACTTCACAATATGTCAAAAGAAACCTATTATCATTGGAGATATTAAAAGCACAAATACCACAAGGCATAGAGATTCCTACATTTAAGAAATATGGTGGTAAAGGAGATCCTAGCAACCATGTCTCGACATATACAAACTTATGTAGTGACTTCATTTTTGAAGGAAAGCTCTTTTCTAAGATTTTTCCTAGATCCTTGAGAGATATAGCCTTAGAATTGTTTTTCTCTTTACCAAATAATTCAATTTTTTCATTCAATGAACTTGTTGATTCCTTCATAATAATTTCCAAAGTCTACAGTGTAGTCCCAAGATGGCCTTACGATTTAATGCAATGTAAAAAAACAAAATGAAAAGGTCATTGATTTTATAGCAATTAATCAATTTATTACTCACAAATCAACATTAAATTCACGATGTTCATCTTCAAAGAATGTTCATTGAAAACTTGCAAACCAATATTCAAGATAAGCTTGGGATGATGAAATTTCCCTCCTTCACTCACTTGTGTAAGGCTCTCCGTGACTATCAAAATTTGGTTAGTCATCGTGAAGCAAAACAAAATAAGGGATTTAAAAAAATATTTTTTTCTCAAACAAATCACCATGCCGAGTCTCAAGTGGCTGCTATAAAACAACAAATCTATATCAATTCAGGGAGAATAATAAGTAGTTCACCTTGCTACCCAACACTCTTCATTCTACCATGTTGCAATTTTGGGTAAAAACATAATTACCTTACCTCCCATTAGAACCATTGATCCTACTAAATGTTTACCTCCAAACTATAATCCAAATGCTTTTTTCTATTATCACCAACAAAATGGACACGATATAGAATGATGTATAGTTCTTAAAAATATTGTGCAAGACCTCATTTATTCTAATCACATATAGATTGGTGGTGTTAATGATCGAGGAAATAAGTCTGTTGCCCCACCCAACCAAAATTTACAAATATTTACCAATACAATGCCAAATCATAACATCTCATTTGTAAAAGATAGTGACACCAAGAATGATGTGATGAATGTTGAGAACATACAAGACATGACTAATGATAACATGAGTGATAATGGGGATGATATACACAATATGATCAACCTCATTGACGTTCAACCTCGTAAAGACCAAACCAACTTGCCTCTTGAAATTGCTTTCTCACAAAAATGACATAATTAAACATGCACCCAATGGTCCTCTTTACATAGTTGGAAGAATCAATGACAAGCCTACTAATGGGATATTAATTGATCTTGTGTGTGTAGAGAATGTGATCATTGATGAATTCTAGTTTGTGCATGAACCTTACCAAGATTCTTATGAACAACCAAAAGAATGGATCAAAACACATAATGGTTTTCCTTGCCCTACAATAGGTTCAATCACTCTCCAATTAAAAGTTGGATTAAAAATATTAGATTTCTCATTATCCATCATTGTGTCATCGGACCAATTCTCTGTGAAACTTGGCTATCCATGGATATACTCCATGTATGTCATCCCATTGGTAGTGCATAAATGCTTAAAATTTCCATTTGGAAATGAAATCTTACTTGTGCATCATAGTGGTTTTAATCCTTTGTCTTTTGGTGGGAATTTCTCATTGGATTTCTTTTCAAATATTACCAAAGTTTAAGGCAAAATATATAGCATAATTTATCTCTTAGCAATATCCTCAACCCATGATCGAGCCTCCCATCATTGATGAAACCATGTGATTGAACCAAAACTCTTCCAAGTAACCAAGACAAATCAACCATGATTCCCCCACTCATTTCACATAAAATACCAATATATAACCATACAATTCGTATTATCCGTCCTAAGATCAAACAAGTTTATAAAGCCAAAGAGAAAGTGGTTGGCCAACCCTCCATGGTTCCTTCTATTCCTCCCTTGTAGGAAGAAAATAAACCAATGGTTAATAAACCCACTTGTACACAATCACAACTTGAAAACCATGCAAAAGAGAGTAGGAATAGATGTCGTGTTGTTGCTCATAAGTTAGAAGAAAAAAATAAATAAACAAACCAAGATCATAAGCTCACTCAAACAAAGCATGATGATTCTCCACCTTCACCACATCAACAACATGAAACCTCTATGGACATTATCATTATGCCTCCTATTGTGATTAACTTGGATGATGATGATGAGATTGCTAATATTGATGAGGAAGTGCATAATGAGCTAAATTTATTGTTTTCCTCTTCCATGAAGTTAGATGATAACAACCACAATGATCCTATTAACAAGAGTGCATAACCATGTGTTGAACCTAGTAATTTTCCTAGCATGCCACTCATTGTTGCCCCTTTGGATATTTATCCACCTTTCACATATGATGAACAAGATTGGGATGTGGACAACCTAATTTAGGTTGGCTCACATGTGCATAATGTGATCCCTTGTAATGTGTTTCTTGGTTTGTCTTTATGTTTGTGAGCCTACATTGGATGACCCTTGTCACTCTATTGGTGCAAGGATACAAATGAAGTGAATCTCTTGTGAAATTATTCTCTTTGTTTCTACATTATTCTATCTATCATGTAACCATTACCTTTTTCATTTTTCTCATGTTTTCCTTTTGGGGATGATGCAAGGCATTGATATATTTAGGTCTCTTCCATGTTGACCCAAAAATTTTCCTTTATTTTTTCTCTCTATGTTTCAAGCTTGATTATAACACTATAGCAAAGACATACGCTGACCCTAGATCCATGGATTACATATGGGGGGCAACCTCCTTTCCATGACTGAGCCTTACTTGGAAACATATGTTTTGCATAGTTATTTCTAAATAAATCTCTCATGTATTAGAATTTATCATTCCTTTACTTTAAAGTAATTTCTCACAACATGGTGTTTAGCAATTTCTTTAAAGTGGGTGGCATTCAAAATCTTTTTTTTTGCTTATTTGACCTTGTTCAAAGAGTGGTCTTCTTATTTCATGTGATGTGTCTCCTTGGTGGTGACATTAGGTTTGATGTCCTTCAAGAGGATGACCTTTCTTGGCATATGACATTCCTCTTAGTGGTAATGCTATGGCTTGCATTCCTTAAGGTGTGAATCTTTTATCCCTCAACTAGTCATCTCTTGGTGATGTCAAGTGTGATGTTCCCTAAGTGAGACCTTTCATGAATTAAGAAAAACCCCTTTGATTATCATATTACCTTAAACCAAATTCTTGGCCACTGAGGATAACACTAATTGCTTACCAGTGGTGCCTTCATGTCATGAGTGTCTAGCATAATGCAACTTGCCAACCTTGTGAAAACCTTTGACCATTTTTCGTCGAACCTTATCAAAGTTATCAGGGAGTAAAAATTTTGGTATGGTTGATGTATGGTATCCTGTAGACCTAGCATGACTTTCCCATCACCACTTTTTTTATGGGTACACACCTAGTGTATATCGGGCTGCACAAGACCTTATGTGTTTTTCACTTGTTTAGGCTCACTGAGTCTATATCAGATTGCACTTGTGAGTATATTTTTCATGGTTGTCGAGTATAACACAATTTAATTTCCTCTAGTTCCATGTGAGTGTATCTTTGGACAAATATCCTAGGATTGATCCATACCTTTTGGACAAATAGTCAAAGCTTCATCCATCCTTTTTCTTTGCATTAATTATGACATTGTATGATGTTGTACCTTGTGCACTATTGCATGCATGTGTCTCTTTGTGCCTTTGTTGATTTTCCATGAGATATCAGATCTTGGGGGCTTGATCATGCTCCTTGATATTTTTCATACTATCTATCCAATAGTTGTACAATTAGACCTTTCTTGACTTATTTGTCTACTTTACTATGAGTTTGAGTGTAGTGCTCATCCTCTCACTAGATTGGGGGATAAATGTAGTGTAGAAAAATGTACACCTTTACATTTTCACACTATTTTTGGGTCCCTTAATTAATTGAACTTAATTAAGCTTCTAATTGACCAAATTATGAATTCCAAAGCCTTATTATTCTTTTTTTTTTAAAAGGAAACTGACATTAAATAATTGCCAACATTAAATTAATTTTCTGAGAAATTGTGTCTTGGATTTAGGTCCTAGGGTCCTCCTTAAGTTCCAAAACCTAATTTAAAAAATATATTTTGATGTTATTTTAATGATTCAAATTCAAGTTTCAAATGTCATCTTTTGGAATCTAATTTTTGAGAAATTAGATAAACACCTACAAATACATAATTATTTTATGAATTCAATACTAAGAATTAAAAGGAAAATTTCACAAGAGAAAATATTATTATCAAGAGCATTGAAGAGAAGATTTATCAGTCATCTACAACAACAATAAAGATCATATTATCATGTCAAAGTTCATGTGTGTTCATGTCATGTTTTGGAGATAACATTGTGATGTAGGTTTCAAGCATTCAAACATCAAATCAAGTGTCAAATAAAGCATTTGATCAAGTCATTTCATGCAAGATACAAACCTTAGAGATATGTGTTAGACTTTAATCCTCTAAGGGTAGACATTGAGGGTTTAGTGAGTTGTGAAATAGCATTGTTCATTCATCAAATTCCTATCATTTTATCATTATTTCATTATCAAGGTTTAACTACTATACTGGGGTTTGACTAAGGAAAACCCCTATTCACCAAAAACAAACAATTTTTCCCTCTTTGTACGTGCAGATTTATAGGTGAAGAAGGATTGAAGATTGATTAAAAGAAAAATTTTGCAATGTTTTCATCATTGTTTTCAAGCTACAAAAACTCATTTGCAAAATTTATTTTTGGATTTCCGATAGTTGAATATAGAGAAATCAGGAGCTAAGATTCGGGATTAGAGGACTATGAAATCAGATTTTGGACCCTTGCAAATACCCATTAAGCCCTTGGGGAAAATTTGTCCTTGGGACACTCAAAACCTACTTTTGATGCTAGGTACATATTAGTCGCCCTTCTCATATATGCCTGAAATTTGTTTCTATTTGTGCTATCCTTATATTCTTAATTTCAAGTTTTACATCATACAATTGAGTTCATTAAGTATTTTATTTTTATCTTCTCAAAATACATTTCACTCATTTTTTATAGTAAGGAAACAACAAGATCATTCTCAATAGGGTTGACTCACCTCAAGGTTGAAAGTGAATCTTATCCTTGTGAGATCTCTTTTCCTAATGAAACTAGGGAAAATATAGGTGCATCACACATCACTTTTATTTGTATCATCTTGGTGAACACCAATTTTCCCACATTTCATGGCATAAGAACAAAAAGAGGGTTTAGTTTTAGAGAAGCGGTATGATAGAAATAAGGGATGAGCTACTGATTAAATGAATCAAGAAGATATCATCTCATGAACTACAATGATTGTAGAATATGCATAAATGGATTTGTTGAGAATTTTTTCAAAACTTTGACAATAAAATGCAATTAACATGTGTAAAAAAAAGCTCACTAAGAATTTATTTTTCTATATAAATATTTGCAACTTTAGTGTTGTGAATTTCATCCTAGCTCACATAACTTGATGGATCAAAGCATACTAGAATTGTGACAACTATACCATTTATTTCCTTCTTTTGGCTGCAAAAAAGTTGATTAAAATTGTACTCCCCTCTAGTGCCACAACATGCCTTAGTTCCATAAATAAAGCCTAAAAACCATGAAATTTGAAAATGAAAATCAAGAAAGGGGAGGAAATGAAGATAAAGAATGGTCATGAGACCCTATAACTTCCTATGTTTATTTTGAATTTGTTATCTAGTATTTTGTGTTTAAGGACATGTCTTACCAAAAAGAGAGTGTCACATAAGAGTATTAACATAATCTCAAATTCCTTAACATATCTAGGTCAAATTAGCCTAGTCAATCTATTAAGATCATTTAGTTTGATATACATGAAAACCAAGGTTGTTTAGAAATGTCTATATTTTTACATTGATTGTAAATCTAATAATTCAAGAATCCTATGTGAAATTTTTTATGTCTAATAGGCCATGGATAGTTTCAAAGTAGAGTAATTACCATGTTAATGACCTAAGTGACCCCCAGTTGGACCTACATTAGCCCATTTAGGCCTAGTTGGTGGAAATGTATGTAGAATTTGGCTAAGAAGTCCCAATTGCATCAATTATGACTAATTAGCACCAATTAGATCTACATTGGATCCAATTGGATACTCTACCCCCGCCTCCACATTACTTTTGATTGGTGTAAATTTTTGTTGAGCTATGAGCATCAATTTGGCCTACATAATAGTGAAGGTTGCCTTTACACCATCAAGTGAAAAACTACCCATTATCGATGCCAATGATAGCTTGATCTGTGACATAGTTCAATCTCATATCTCACAATTGGGTTTTCTTAGTCAATTGGCACCATAAGCTTCATGGTGTACTCCTATTGGATTTGAGTGTTTTACTAATTTATTGAGCCAAAATTTATCTAGTCTTATCATATAACTAGAGATGAATTATATTAGTGCCCAAAAAATGGATTACCATATTTTATTGGGTTTGTATAGATCTCCAACTTAATGGCATGTGAGTTAACATATATAATAGATGCATCGATAAGAATTTTCTAACTTCTTCAAGCTTCTCTTTGAGTAAGTTATTGTAGTATAACAATGCATTGTTGTATGAAATCATACATCCATAAGTGTTCAAATTAGAGTTATTTAGGAATCTCTATAAAAATGATGAAAGCAATAGATTGGTGCAAGATTGGCCACAATATTGTCCTTTCCCCTTCTTTATATAATTCCTATTTGAATGCACCAAAATCAATCAATGAAATCCCTCTCAGGCCTCAGTCTACATAGTGAAGGGTCAATGGGATTTACCTTCATAGTTTTGCCAATCACGAGAGCTTCTTGTTAGTGCCATTTCTAGTTTTCTCATTGTCTAGTTGTGTACTCTGGTTTTTCATGACTAAACTTTAGCTATGGGGTGTCTTTCATTTTAGCACGTGGGTTAAATGGGCTCCCACAAGGGTTGAGCCCAACGTGCTAGTTTTGATCTACAAGGGGCGGCCTGTGTTAGGGTTTCCTGGTTTTTCTCTTCTTTTTTTTGGGTTTTTATTCCAGTTTCCGTTTCTCTTTTGCTTGCTTTGGTTTTTCTTTCAGAATCGGGGGCAGAACGGATGCTTGAAGGGAACTAGAACTTCTCCAATTCTGAGGTTCTAGTTCCTGTTCACGCATCCATCCCGGTCCCGATTCTGTGTGTTTGGTGTTCCTTTTTCTTTCTGCCTTGCGGCGGTCGCTAGTTCTTTTCCTCTGTCTCTTCGCTTGTCTTTTGTTTTGTTTTCTTTGGCGGGGGCGGGATCGGGATGGGAATCATTTTTGGACCCTTCTTCATGTTTCCTATCTCGGGTTTTGTCCCGCTCTAGCCCCGCGGCTTCTTTTTCTCGTGTTGGTTCTGGCTCGGCCTCCGCGGTCTTTTCTTTGGCGGGGGCGGGATAGTTTTCGGCCCTAGTCCCTTTTGTTCCTTTTGTTCCCCATCTCTTTCCTGGTCCCAGCTCCGGCCCTGTTTGGTTCCCGTCCCATTTTCCTTTTTGTTTCATTGACCTATCCGCCCAGTTTATTCTAACTTAAGTGGTTCCCCTGAGCCCCATTTTCCATTCGTTACCAACCCATAGCTACTATTTTTACCGGCCCCGCTTCTTCTTCGCTGTGACTTTCAGCTTTCGGTGTAACCTCTCGGCGACTCTTATCTATCCCCTGAGGTTCTCTTTCTTTTCGGCCTGGGTTGGTTGTGTCGAGGAGATGTCTCCCTGACTCCTTTGTGTCTCACTGATGGGCTTTCCTTTCGGCGTGACGGTTCCCGTTTGGGGTGAGGTCCTCCCGACTCCCCTTGGTTTCCCCGAGTTCCTTTTTGTTGCCCTCTGTTGTGCCTTTGGCATGACTCTTTCGGTTCGGGGTGACATCTTGGCGACTCCGTGTTCTCTCCCTGAAGTCTCCGTCGGCCTATGTCCTTTGTGTCGGGGAGATGTCTCCCCGACCCTCGCTTGTCTTCCCTACTGTGGTGGCCCCCTTTGCTCTTCGGTGTGACTTCCCTTCGGCAGGACTTGGAACTCTCGATATATCTCTTGGCGAATCTGTTATGTCTTACCGACGGTGTCTTGTGGTTTGCTTTCGGCGTGGGTGGCACCTTTGTTGAGATGTCTCAGCGATGTCATCCTGCTACGCCGACCGGTGATGGAAGACTTGATGCTTCGGGGAGACTTGTGTTTTGGTGTATGTCATAGCGATGGGGTCGTGTCTTGCCGACGGTGATTCAATGTGTGGCTTTCGGTGAAGGTCTTATCTTCTCTCGGCGAACATGTTTCTAAGGGTTTTCTCAGTATTACAGTGAAGTGTCTACATGACTTCTCACCGATGATTGTGTGCTACAGCGACATACATTTGGCAGGTGATTTCATCGGTGAAAGAAGTTATAGGACACAGTGACTTAAGTGGTGTATAAAGATCTCTTCGGTATGAGCTTGGGTCTTCGGCGAGTGACCTTCGGTCTCGCCGATGGAACATAAAGTGGTCTTTGTCGGCGTGAGTTTTGAATTGTCTTGGCGACACTGCATGAAGGAAATATCTTTCAGTAACACACTGTGACTTCGCTGTAATTTCTGGCCGACTTGGCCATCTCTCCCTGACTCTATGGTGTTTTCAGTGTCACATGTGGATTTCGTTGTATGGTCTCGCCAACATTGTGATCTCTTGCCGACTTTGATGGGTGTTTGGTGCAGCATGTTTCCTTCGGCCAGACATTTCCCCAAGTTCCTTCTATCTGGCCGATATGCTTGGCTCTTCGTTGTAGCTGTTTCTCTTCGCCTTGAGGTCTTCCCGACACTGCTATCTCTCGCCGATATGAGCCTCTCCATGCGGTGCGTTAAAGCCCGAGCTACTAATGGAACATCAATGCGCACATGCAGATGATGAATGGTGATGTTTTAATTTGAGCGATAAAGGTGCCCAATGTTTGTCTGAAGACCAGTATGCAGTGCGATCTAGTGGAGGACTTGTCTCAGCAGTCCGATGAAGATTTAAAGGCGACTGCCCGATCTCTGATGATCAACGGTCGAGTTTCATACTAGACCACTGTTAGGGTTTCTGTGTTCGCGCCAAAAGCCTGGTGCATTCATGGTGACAGAGAGTTGGTCGCCGACTCCACCAAACCAGCATTCATGGTGACGCAGCTCTGGTACAAGGACGGCATGGCTCGAGTATGGATGTGTGGATTTGGCGACGAATTTGACATCAACTACCTGGCTTCTTTTGTGCGGGAGTGTCTTTCCTGCAGCAACTCGACCAATGACATTTATGAGGCCAGAGAAGTAGTTGAAGAACATGGTGATTAGGGTTTGACATGGCGCTAATGTGGCTCTGAGCTGGATGGAATTTCCAGAGCTGTTTAAAAGGAACTTCTGAATCATTTGTAAGGGTCTGGGGGCTAGAAGTTAGAACAAAATTCTGAAGAGAAGAGCACTAAGTCACAGAGTCAGGTTTTTACCAGATTTTGAGGTTTAGGGTTACAGTCTATAAATTGTGAGGTCTTGGACACATGTATGAATCTGAATGTATAGATTGAGATCTTTAAGTCTCTCCTTTGTATTGTGCGTATGGATTGTTAATGAAAGTTGATCAAGGATCACTTATTTAATCATTTTAATGTAATGTTTTAATGTCTGTTCTGGTTGTTGCTCTTATTCAAGGAATAAGTTAAATGCTTTAATCATATCAGAGATTCATATGTATGATAGGAGGATTTGATAAGTAGTCTTATAGATCTAATCACTAGTTGTGAGACTAATAAGGTTAATCTTGCAAAGACTTTAATGTCCAGAGTAATGGTTCCTTCTATTTGCAAATTATTGTGACTCCTAGCCCAATGGATATGGCACTAATCTGATATATGCTATTTGTCTTTAGGGTTCTAGTCTTCTTGCTCAAGATCAATCATTTTATTTAATCAATCTTGTTTGATGTCTTTCCCTACCTCCTAGTTGCTGCAAGTATTGTGTTACTGAGAATCTAGCCCTATTTGAGGTTCTCAATACTTGGCATTAGGAGTCATCTGCTATAAAAAGCAATGTCTAGTCTTATTTGAGGCATTGTGTGGGTATACCCGCCCTGGTTCTACAGAGCCTAAAGTGTAGAAGATCTCAGTCTTTGACTGAATCTTGTCAGTTGGTCCAGGTCCTCTGAGTTGCCCTTGACTGGAGATGGCTACTCCATAGGTAGAATAGGAGACCAACCTGGTTGCTCATTAAAAACAACCAACAAGATGGCGGCTCCACTAGGGATTGACTAGAATCTTGCCTTATCAAAGAGTCATATCAATTTCCATGTTGGTTAGGTTCAAAGTTTGAAGAATCTTAGGCTTGGAGAAAAGCTTTGTTGCAGTGAACCTGAAAGCTACAAGATCTATGGTGCTCTGTCAGATGGAACTCAGAGAAAGATTTAC
>VDFB02215725.1:0-65841 GCA_007258455.2 Sequoia sempervirens
ACTGTTTGAAAAAATGCCTGAAAGAAAAGGGGTCTCATGGTGATGGAATGCCATTACAAACAAATGCACATCATGGCATTCCATCACCATAAGACCACATTTATTTTAGGAATTTTTTTAGATAGTTCATTACCTTCTCCATGGTATTATTGCTTAATATTATGCTTTGATAGAAATTTTTCCAAGGATCCATAGTTTGTTGGAAAGAACCTATTTTAAGCTTTTAGCCATAGCAACAAGGAAGTGAGTAGTTTGATAAAATGCTTTGGTACATATATGGAAAATGTGTTATCATAGAAAAGGTGGTGAGTTGTTTTGAGAAGAAATGCCTCAGAAAATGTGGTCTCATGGGTGATGGAATGGGAATTCCCATCACCCATGAGACTCCCCCTGTTTAATTTTCAAACTACTAACAGCTTGTATATATTGTGCTTACTATTTAGCCTTGATAATTTTTTCCAAGCATCCATAGTTTGGAAAGCACCTTTTAAGCTTTTAGACATAGCGATGAACTATTTGATAAAATGATTTGGTAGACATGTTATGGAAAATGTGGTAGCATAGGAAGGGTGAAATTTGTTTGAAAAAAGTGCACTCAAAGTGGGTCTTATGGTGATGGACATCACCATGAGACCACATTTCTTTGAGGAATTTTTTCAAATAACTCATTTCCTTTTCTATGGTATTGCTTACTATTATTCTTTCATATATTCCTTCCAAGAATCCATAGTATAGACAAGGCATTGAACTATTTGAAAAGATGCCTTAGTAAAAAGTGGTCTCATGGAATGCCATGACAAGAAAATGCAATTGGAAGCTACTCCTACTTATTACTTATGCTATGTGAAGTAATTGCATCATTGCTTATGTTGACTTTCTAAACAACTATATTGTAGTTGAAATTTTGTCATCTATCAACATCAAGTTATTAGTTATGGAATGTGAAGTAATGCTTTGAGTTTGAAAGATGTGCAATGCAACATAATCAATGATATGAATATAAACTACACAAAACTATTAAGTACAATTCATTAGTTAACTCTTTATTCTATTACCTGTGTGTAGGTTTGACTAAATCCACTAGCACTAGGAGGTGTTCCCACGAAACCTCCAATATTAGCCTATTCAACATCGAAAATCACATATTAAAATACCAATCATCAAACAATGCTATTAACATGTAATAAATTTATAATTGTTTACTAGTTACATATCTCAACGGTAGGTGCAGTGGAGAAATAAACAAGTGGAGGGCCAGTGTACCCAATATCAACACCGTGACCTTGCAATTTTATTAAAATAATAAAACTAAATTAGTTAATCTTGCATTTCAAATTCAAAATTTAATAAATTAAATTCAATGAACATGCTAACTTTTACTTGAGTATCAATGTCATACGCCCCATGAAAAATGTTAGTTTCCCTCTCCATCTCCATAGCTATAGACATATCTTGTATAGCAGCCTCCTGAGTGTTAGTGGGATCATATGAACAAGTCACCTCGCAAGATTGACACAAATGGGTTCAAAGGCTAGCAGTCAAAGACTCCCCTAGATGGCATTGTAGAATAGGGCTAGCATGTTGGATGACACTCTAGGTCAAAGAGTTGATCACGTGCAAAGTCTCTACATCGGCACTCTCCTTCACGATAGAAGGGATAACGATGTGCTCATGAGGTGGCCGAGCGAGAGGTCATCTCCATTGCCGTGTAGGATCCAGCTGTGCACTGGGTCTATCTTGAGCTGACCCCCCACCTCTCCCCTAGAAGTTCCTCATATCAAAATAATTTGGGATTTTGTTCAATATGAACTCACAATATAGTTTCCTAAGGAAATAATGTGGGACTTCACAATTGTTGTACGGTGGATAATCAAAAACCATGTACCACCTATCATAAAAAAGTTCCTAGTTTGTTGGTGGTGGCACCAATGGATAAGAAACCTCTTCACATTGAGGGTAATATTTTGATTTATGCCTGGGTCAGTGAATAATGAGCACAAAGGGTATGTGCAGGATCATGATGGGCCAAAAAGTGGCAATATGATGGGTATGTGGCTGATGACTTTTTTTTAACCCAAAATTGATGAAATGAAAAGGGTTTTTAGAGGATATTCACGGTTCCACCAATATAAATTATGCTTTACTTTGGATTTAATAAATAATTATTATTAATTTTCTCTATGATTTATGACTAAAGTCCTGATTGATAGGCTAATTGAAAAAATATGTCTATAGCTTTCAAATGGTATCACATTTTGAATCCAAAACATGCATCACGTATAATAGCTTCTAATTCTATAGGATTAACAAAAGAAAAATTAGATTTCATGGAGATTTGAGCCAAGTTAAGGTGAGCTGGGTTCTGAGTTTTTACATTTTTAAAAGTTGTAATAAAGACCATAATTAGTGTTGCTGGAAAAAGAGTGCAAAAAATATGCATCACATCCGGACAACAATTCCTCTACTTATGTCTAAGGATAGCTATAAAAATATTATCATTTTATTGTGATTGGTGTCGGACATACCACTACTTCTTATTTTTCCACTGAAATTTAAGTACTCACGCATTAAAATTTCAAATTTTCAATAAATAATAATTTTTTTTTTTAAGAAAAAAAATCTAAATAGTTTGAAACTACATTCAATTTTCTATAGATTATATTCTTACATATTTTTGAAATAATATAGATAACTTATTCAAATTTTTACGTTACGTTGCGTAACTCTGATTTTTCTGAGTTTTTTGCCACTTAAGGGCATGTTTTTCCCATGATGATCTTGCACATACCCTAAATCATTTTTTTTATTTTTAAATCCTTTACATCTTTATATGATTATTTATCTACATAAGAAGCCCTAGTTTCCTACCTCCTATCTTTCCATTCAATTATTTGTTTTCTAATTGAATCTACATTTTTTAACATTTCTTTTAATGAAGTTTCCAGGGTCATTCTTTCCATGGTTGAACCATTTGGATAGCTTAACCTCTTGATTAAATTCTTAATTTTTTTTTATTATTATCAATTTCACTCATTAAATTTTGTTGAGTGCCAGGAGGGTGTTGAGGTATTGGTGGAGGAGGTTGTTGTTGTGGTTGATTAACTTGAGGATTTTGTTGTTGAGGATTTTGAGGGTTTGCAGGTTGATTTGCATTTCCTACAAATTCAAAAAAATAAATATCAAATACAACCTAAAACTAACAAATTCAAAACAAAAAGAAAACAATCCTTACCTCTCACACCTCCTCATTGACATGGTGGCATCCTAGTGATGAAACAACAACCGTTGATGAAGAAATTCACAAAATAGCTCCTCCTAAATGGGGTTTTGGCCGTGGGAAACAAACAAAATGTAGTCACAAGTAAATATATATATATATATATATATATATATATTTTGGTTTTAATAGGTCATAACGCGAGTGTGTTATAACGTGCTCGCATTATGGGCTTGTTGTGGCTGAGCCTCAGGCTCAACACACCAAGCCATAATGTGAGCGCGTTATGAATTTTCATTTTTTTTTCAAAAAGTGGCCACAAAGTGGCTACCCATCTTCATGCACCCACACTTTTATTATGTTTAGGTTGGTCCATCAATTTCATTTGATTATGATGGGTATCAAAGTGGCCTTGTTTAAGTGACTTGATCTCCATGAACACATTTTCAAACAAAATTAACGATCAACAAAACTTTTCTAAGTATAGAGTAAAAAAATACATTCCTTAGAATTTTGGACTTATGTTTTAGTAAGTTACACAATTATCATTGTGGTTCGAACCCTAAAATGCATGCACTTCAAACTTAATTATTTCACACAAACATGCAATTAATCTTTCTAACTCTACAAAAGAATGCTACACTACTTTATTAAACCACAAAGGAAAAGTGAAGTGTTACCACCTCCACCCAAAGGCTCTCAAGGCCAATGGAGGGAGAATGTAAGCAATGAACTTGGCAAAGTCACCACAACTACAATAATGATTAAGGGAAGTCTCACAAGAATCCAAGCTCACAACTTCTATGGTAGAGCAACATGTACAAAGATGGAGTGAATGGAGTAACAAGTTGCTACAATGCTCAATGGAGTTGTGAAAGATGCTAGAATTGTGAATAGAATGCTCAAGCTAATGTTGAAGATGGAGAAATCACTCAGGGGATGAAGTCATTCTTGGGTCAATAGGTCGCACAGAGGTGTTACAATTCGACCCCAATGAGGTGTGTAATGTCCTTGCAGACTCCAGA
Source organism: Sequoia sempervirens (assembly GCA_007258455.2). Classification (NCBI taxonomy): domain Eukaryota; kingdom Viridiplantae; phylum Streptophyta; class Pinopsida; order Cupressales; family Cupressaceae; genus Sequoia; species Sequoia sempervirens. The sequence continues at coordinate 4,243 of VDFB02215725.1, forward strand.
AATAGGAATCTATCAAGGATGGTAGTGCGTCATGTAGACGTCCACGCACCATGCTCACATCCCTAATGAAAATTCCCTCATCGACACATAAAAGATATGCCAAGTGGATGGAAGGCAGGTGGGTGATGTGGAATTTCACCTTTGGGTTTTATTTTCTAAGGTGAGGATGTGTAAAAGGGGAATTTACACAAGGGGTGAAAATTTGCTTCTATACATTTTTCCCCAACTTTAACGAGTGCGAATATTGATGAGCATTTGGTAAAGTAGATTGAAGAGTTAGAAATGTATACCTGAACTTTCAAGGAAGAAGACAACAATCTAGCGAACTTGAAAGCATAGGGCAGGAAAAGGACTCCATAGATACTCTCTCCTGAGTAGGTTAAAAAAAAAGGACTCCGCAGCTCTGTAAAACTACGAAGTTGAACAAAGTACATCGAAGGCCTGTAGACCAATGATAGACAAATCCCGTAGGATGCAAGTGCTTCATAGGCCCTCAAACCTACAAAAAAGGCATTCCCCCAAGTACTCTCTCATGAAGGAAGCCCAATGTAAGGGGGACTCTATAAAGTGAAACTAGAAAGTGGCTTTATAGTCGCACCTACACAACAACACATGTTAATCCGTAGATGAAACATGTCAGAAGAAAAAAAAGCATCCAAATAGGAAAATAGACAAACAGTAACACAAACAATCAACAAATTGAAGGAAGAGATTTCAAAGGGGTCCCTCCAGAACCCTTCAAAAGAAAAGGGGTCCAATCAAGGGACATGTTGTTTGAAAGTGTAAGAATACTTTCAAAAAATTGATTCAATCATCAAAGAATCCTTTCAAAAGATGTTCACTTCATAAAGGAATTCGAAAGTAAAAGAATGTTCGCTCGCGATGGGAAGATCAAGGCTTCTCTCGCAGGAAAATTTTCTCCCACCTTGGGGGAGATTTTTCAAGTTATTTCTTTGCGAACCCACGAAAAAGGAAACACGTTCCACTAAGGGGTCCTTGTTGAGAATGTAATTTTTGTAAGGATTTTTGAGAAAAGATTTGTTGGATATGAATGCATTTTCTAAAAATCAAAATATTATGAGAGCACGAAATTGTCACACACACAAGGGACAACTCAAGAAAAGAAGAGAGAAAGATGAAAAAACTATAAAAGAAACAATAACATTACAAACAAAGGGCATAGGGGCGATCTGATATTTCAAGGTCAGAGTTGCTCATAAATATATATAAGTATAGTACTAGTATATAGATGAACTATCATCAACCCCCTACTATATCAGACAATATGAAGAATGCACGAGAAGAAAAAATAAAAAATAAAATTCAAGGGTCAACATGGAAGCGAATCCTAAATGCCCCCAACACTTTGCATTGTCCCCAAATTGCCAAAAAATCAATACAGTGCATAACAAGGGAAGAATGATGGAACAAATAGAGGAATTTTTGCGACACATAATTTCACTCTTGTATCCAAGCACCTACAAGGGTGACAAGGGTCATCTAGGAACATATAATGCAAGCACGGGGGAACACATCACAACAAACATACACCTAATCTAAAGGTAAAGAAGAGGTGCCAACTAACACTCATTGACCAAGAGGTTATTTGCTTCCCAATCTAGATCATTGTATAGGGAAGGCAGACAATCCTGTAGTGGTGGAATATTAAGGGGGGAACCCTTCGACCCTCCTACAACAAGAGCCAAGGAAGTAGAATCTTTAGAGTCTCCTCCACTCAGTTCCTGTGGAGCCAAGGCTAGCAATTTTGCAAAGATCACTGATAGGGTCGAGACCTCATCCAAAGAGTTAAACATGCACTTCACAAGAGTGCCTAAAAGTGTTACCTCAATGAGTGAGGGAGATAGTGCCTGAGATTCACTGTTGGGCTCACCAAGTGACTCGAGAGCAATGAAAAACTTAGGGGACATCAAAACTTCTTCCTTCACAAGGATGACACATGTTAATGTAGAACCACCCTTTGAAGAGGGCAGGATCCTCTTATGCCCCCCACTGCTAGAAGGGCCAACCTCCACCTTCTACTTCATTTGAGGATGCAAACTCCCCACAGATGAGGCAAAAGGCACAAAGGAGGAGGAGAGAACTTTGGAAGACACCACCAAGGTGTTCGACATGTCCACGGGCTTAGGGAATGGTGGGATGTCTGGAAGGGACATCAAAAGAGGCAACTCGATTGAAGGAGGGATAAACACTTGCACCTTTTTAGGGTTAGGGGTGTTTGCGCTTGCAGTAGGAGACGAAATCAGAACTAAATTTGATTGAATTGAGGCAAAGGGGATGTGAGAAGAGGACACAATAGGATTCCTTAAAATAGGGGTGGTAGGCTCCCCTTCCTCTACAAAGCGGCCTTCTCAGCCACTAGAACCTTTTGCCAAAGCTTGCGTTCATGTGCGAGGTGGTTTCGGCAACTCTGGGTGCTAGAGAATGGAAGTTGAGATGGGATATAAGACTCCTACTTAGCCATCTAGGAGTGTTCATCATGGCCATTTATGGAGGAGGGAGAGACTCCTAGATGAGAGCAAGAGGAAGAGACTGGGAAGAGGCTAGAACAATGGTAGGGGGAGTCAGCTCTAATGCCTTGGTAGTGGGCCTCTTCCCATTTATTTCTTTGGGAGTAGGTGTAGTAGAAGGCTGTAGAGGCCGAGACATAGAGGATTCCCCATGGGAACCCTTCCTTCTACCATATCAAATAGGCCTAGGCTCTGTGGGTAGAATGGGAAGTTCAAATGTAGGATGGTTGGGATTTTTCCAAGCAGTCACCACAAGGTTATCTTGCAAACATAGATTAGAATCTGATGACGCTATAGTAGGGCGAGAGGAAGTAGCAAGTTGGACAGTGGAAGAGAAGGAAGAGGAACCTTGAGAATGCTTCTCTTCTTCCCTTCTTTAGGCCATGGTGACATCACTATCAGGTTTCAAATAGGCCCTATGCGAAACAACATAAGGAGATGGAGGGTACCTCACTCTAGGCATTAAGTGACCTTTCTTATACCTCATAGGTCTAGTACAAGACGTCTATCCTAGGAAAAAGTAGACCAACAAGTGTAGGCCAAAAGTGGTCTAAAGAATAGTTTCCACGTGCAACCAGTGGTTTATAATTGGTGTCATGGATCATGTGTACTAAACCCTCATGGATAAATTTTAGAAATTTATGCACGATCGAGGGAACTGCATTCATAGCAACCAACCAGGGAATACCCAATTTCACTTTGAAGAGTTCGGACCCTGGGATTATGTCAAAAATCAAGTTTATAGACTTAGGTCCAACAAGGACTGACAAGGTGATGCTACCTAGGGGAGGTACAAAAGGTCTGTTATGCGCATGGATGGTACTTTTAGGTGTGTCATACCCATCTTTAAGCCAAAAATTGATTAACATGATCTCCTCAGTTATGATATTCACCCAACACATATGGTCAATAAGAACACCTGTCATAGTTTTTTTGTTGATTCACATGGGGATGTAAAGAGGAGATGACTCTCTATTATAACCCATCGGCAGGTCTTGCAAAGTAAAAGTTATGTCAGGAGAACTATTTGTAGGTTGCGCAAAAGAGATAGGTAGATGCAAAAAGGAAGTCATCGTGTACACTAAACAAGACCTTCACAGAGCCCCTAAAAGTTTGCAATTGGATAGTGATCCAACTAAGGCTTTGTTTTGTAATGCCTACAAAACCTTCCAATTACTCCTATTAGGGGTCGTAGGTTGGATTATAAGGAAAAACGCTTCACAACACTCACACCTACAATGCTCCTAGGATATGAGGAAAGGAGACTTCAACATCGCTAAATGGAATGAAAATGTTCCATGTTGGGTTCACCAAAAATGTAAGAGAGGGGGGCCAACCACACCAAGGCTCTAGGTCATGAAGAGCCAATAGCGGAGGGAAGCCCTAACTTACCTTACTCTAATAGATATTTGGGATGAGGATCAAGAATGAAGAGCACTCTCAAGTGCTTCTATCACTCTTTAGACCTGAAAATATAATTGGGGCTAGACGAGTTAGTTTTTGGAGTCTGAATTGTACCTCAGACAACTATTTGTCCAAGGATGGCAGTGTGGGTTTGGGACGACAACGAGACACACTAGTATCCATACGGCCAAAAAGCATAAAATGCAGTAAGAAAACCACCATAAGCCTACTAACAACCTAGCTAATTAACTTTAATGAAATGAATAGAATGATAAAGTACGAAAGTAAATATGAAATTAATAAAGTAAGTAGATGAAAAAAAGGGTGACAAATATCAACTCACTAAAGTGCTAGTTCGCTAGTGAGATCCACACGCACGTTCAACTACACACAAGCAAGAGGGGAAAATTGTTGGGGCTATATAGGTGTTTGCCTTATTCAAACCCCTACTTTGGTGTTTCTGCCTCCATGGACATCCAAAAAAGAAATGAAATAGAATGTACGATAAAGGAAATATAAGAGAAACATAGATTATTGAACACTACAAAAGAATGCTACATTACTCTATCAAACCACAAAAGGAAAAGTGAAGCATTACCACCTCCACCCAAAGGATCTCAAAGCCAATGAAGGGAGAATGCAAGCAGTGAACTTGGAAAAGTCACCACAGACGCGATAGTGATGAAGGGAGGTCTTGTAAGACTCCAAACTCGCAACTTCTATGGTAGAGCAACACGTACAAAGATTGAGTGAATGGAGTAACAAGTTGCTGCAATGCTCAATGGAGTTGTGAAAGTTGCTAGAATTGTGAATAGAATGCTCAAGAGAATGTTAAAGATGGAGAAATCACTCAAGGGATGAAGTCATTTTCGAGTCAGTTGGTCGCAAAAAGGCATTATAGTTCGACCCCAATGAGGTGTGTAACGTTCATGCAGACTCCAAACACAAGAATTTGTTAGGACAATAGCACGTCACGCAAACATCCGTGCATCGCACTAGTGTCCTTGACAAAAATTTCCTCACCGACGTACAAAAGACATGCCAAGTGGATGGAAGGCAAGTGGGTGATGTGGAATTTCACCTTTAGTTTTGATTTTCTAAGGTGAGGATGTGCAAAAGGGGAATTTACACAAGGGGTGCAAATTCACTCCTATACACTTATATGGTATTGTAGATTTGGAGTGTTTCCAAGATTATTTAACTAGGTCCTGCTAACACTTGTTAGTTAAGTTTACTTAGGGTACAAATAGGATAATTATCACTTTATGTACTATATCATAAGATTAAGACATTTTTCATAATCTTATATACTATCCTAGATATCCCACCTTGGCATATATAACCAAGGGTCTATCATACATGGTTGTACACATTTATTTTATTTACATTTTTTATAGGTTCATACAATTTATTATTGGACAATATTGATCTTCTTATTTGTTTACACTTTCCATTATGCCTTTAGATCTTGGATGGCTATATTATAGCCAAATATTACATGGTATAAAAGTATGTTGAGTGCCTTTGGTTGGTTTTTTGGAAAATATTGAGTGTAGATCTTATAATTTTTATAAAATTAAAGATGCCCTTTGTTTGCTTCAAATGATGACTAGGAGAATCAAAAGAACTTGATAGAAATACAAGGTTTTGGGGGATTTATCTTTGTGTCTTTGTATTGTAAATTTATATTAGAGCATGGGTATGTGCAGGATCATGATGGGCCAAAAAGTGGCAATATGATGGGTATGTGGCTGACGACTTTTTTTTTACCCAAAATTGATGAAATGAAAAGGGTTTTAAAGGATATTCTCAAATTTCCACCAATATAAATTATGCTTTACTTTGAATTTAAAAAAATTATTATTCATTTTCTATTCAAATTACCACTAAAGTCCTGATTGATAGGCTGATTGAAAAACATCTATAGCTTTCAAGCGATATCACATTTTTGAATCCAAAACATCACATTCTATGCTTCACATAATATAGGATTAAAAAAGAAAAATTGAATGTGATGAAGTTTTGACCAAGTTAAGGTGGTCGGACATAACAAATTTTTATATTTTTTAAAAGTTGTAATAAAAAAATCATAATTAATTATTTACTTGGAAAAAAATTACAAAAATATATGCATCACATCGGGACATGAGTCCTCTACCTACATCTAAAATTATAAAAAATATTATCATTTTATTGTGGTTAGGGTGTTTAACAAACACCTACTTCTTATTTTTCCCTAAAATTTAGAATACTCGCATTGAAATTTCAAATTTTCACCAAATAGATTTTTTTTTTTTAAACAAACCTAGTAGTTTAGAAAATACATTCAATTTGCTATAGATTCTATTCTTACATATTTTTTAAATAATATATATAACTTATTCAAATTTTTACGTCAAGTTGCCTAACTTTGATTTTTCTGAATTTTTTGCCACTTAAGGGCCTATTTTTTCCATGATGATCCTGCACATACCCACATACCGGTGTGAATCTAAGCTCACCATTTAATTTATGGTGTCCAAAAATGATAGTTTAATCATTTGATCTATCTGAATTGGACATGTGAGACTAGATCTATAAGATTTTGAAGTTAGGAAGTGATTGCTAGATCTAATTTTGGAGAATTCTAGACCTAAAAACCTAAGGATTGACTATCAACTCATGAAAATTAGATACTTTTGCGCCAAACTATCAGAGATTTTTTTCCCCTCCAACGTATAGATCATAGAACAAAAAATATTCTTTGCATAGCCAGATATTTTTTTCCGTCATATAAATATCAGCCTACATAGGTTGTATGGGTTAAAAAAATATTTTTGAATTAATTTTTTTAAATTTAAAAATTGGAAAAATATGTAGTTTTCACACCCATAGGTTGTAGTGTATTGCAAAGTACCTTGTACCAATAAGGTATGTTGTGAGCCTCCAAGGGGTGCCATGTGGCCTTCCCTCTGTGGCCACAAACGATGATGTATATAACCATTAACAAAATAATGCCACCAAACGACTCAATCAACCCACAAAACCACCCTTGCTCGATATTAAGAATTTCTTATCAATGATTTAAGCTATTTTGTGGCATAAGACAATAATTTTGGAAGGTTTTAAAGGAAATTTTTGAAAAATGATGAGTAGTTTCAACTATTAGTGAAAATAGTGTCTTTATCTATGTAGTTAGCTAAACATCTTTCTAGGATTGACCTATTCACAGCGAGCTTAAGTTACTTAGGCTTATTTTTCCTTTTGTCTCCATTCATAGAATGGAGACGTGTCCTCATGACTTGAGACACTTATTGACACTTGCTCGCCCACTTGTCAAGTGAGCTCACAAGTGTCCCACCTTTGGAAGGGTAGTCAGAGTTTCACTCCTACCTTCTCACATTCTCATCCTTGCCTATATATGCAAGACTTGATTATTGTATTATACATTATATGATAGTATTTTGGATTTTTTCATTGCTCTTGATTTATTTCATGGTAGTTTGAATATTACATTCATTAATTTTTGCTTCAATATGGTATCAAAGCGTTGAGTTTCAAGTTCTAGCCCTATCAATGAAGTGTTGTAGAGCCGAACAGATAGTGCCATCACATTTAGAAGTCTTGGGAAATGAAAAAATACCTTTCATTTTGTCAATTTCAACATTGAATAGGGTATTGATCCCGCATAGTTGCAACTTGGTAGATTGGATAATCTTCTCTTTTGTACATAGGGTGCCTTTACCTCTTCCCTCCACACACCCTTGAGAGCATCCCGAGCGGATTGGCGATCCACATCACCCAAAAAAAATTGGCATTGATTTTACATTTTTGGTTTGTATTTGATTCTAGAGTTCAATTCAAATATGGTTTTGTGGTCGATTTGTGAAAGAGGTTGAATGATGTTTTGTCATAGATTGACAAACACCACATATTGTTATGCATTTGAATGCTAATTGTCTATAATTTTATGAGTGCTAAAGGTCAACTACATTGATCAATTGATTCTTCCATGTGATTAAATTTGATTTATATATGATCATGCAAGTTATTCTTCAAATTTTATAAGGGCTATGGAAAGAGACTTCCACTTCTAGAGAAAAAGAAATTTTAAAACTTAAAAATAAAATTGCAGAAAAGATGGTTTTAATTCTCTTAGAATAAAGATTATTGATTGAAGTTGAAGGGGTGGCTTCAAGAAGAAAAAGAAGATTATTATAATCAATGATAAGGAAAAATAAGTGAGGAGTGTAAGGGGGTAGGCCACGCCAACTTTTGGCAGATAAGAGAGTTCAAAATCAATAGAAAAGAGGTCCATGGGTCATGTGGCCTAAAAGAAGAAGACATAAGGAAAGAAAACAAACATGTTTGCACAGAAGAGGGGGAGAGTAGGGGGCGTGGAAGGAAAAAACAGAGGAATGCATAGAGGAAAAGGTAGAAGGCAACAGAAAAAAGTGGTAAAAAAAATGTAAAGAGGTTCCACATTGGATGTAACAGGGGCTGCAAATGAATGGGATACCAACGAATGGGTCATGCCATATGCTACGGCCATATACATAATAAAAATTGAAATGCAATCAAAGTTTTTGAAGAAGAGAGAAGACCGCGAGTGGGTAGAGACCATGGTTGACAGGAAAAGGCATGTATATGCCATAATAACAGGAGACAAGAGACTACGTAGAGGAGAAAGGCGAAGTTCAAAGGAAAAAGTATGATGGTTGCTACTAATAGAAGAGGACAATAATCATGTGCTGCACCACACATGAGGTTAGATGCTGATAGAAGGAAACCATAACTACACTCATGTGAAAGCAAGGTAGGATCAGAATTTAAATTGCAATGAAAAGTTTCTAAAAGGAAATGCAAGTTGCGCCTAATACATAGGACTTAATGTTGGAAAATCAGTGAAAGTCATGAATGAGGAGTTTGAAAGAGACAAGTTTGGGGTGTTTGAAATTATGTAATTTTTTTATAAAATTGTGAATTTGAATAATTTGTAGTTGATTTTTGAAATATTTAAGGTAGAGTGTTGTCTGTGTTGATTATAAAATGGTGATTAAGAATGTTTTCTTGGATATGAGGATGGATAGAGTATAGTTATTGTGAAATTTTGGATCAAACTTAATTGACAAATGTAATCGTCGAATTAATGAAATGAGCTATGTAGTGTGAAATCGAGTGGAACTTGTGATCTATAAAATTGTTAAGTTGTGTGTGTGAATGGTGAGAGCATAATTTTTTCTGTGTCACACCTTCCCATGGTTGAGGGCCGAGTTGTGATTGTGTTGTGAGGGGCACTACAAATCTTTCACTGCAATATTTCTCCTACAAACTCCAAGCTTGAAAAAGGGGATTCGACGAACTCACTCAAAGGGTTGTAAACTATAAGAAGTGGCATCATAGGTGCAACCTTTTCATTTGAACTTGGAGGCATTTCTATTGCCCTACACTCTATTAGCACTCCTCATGCGACTCTTTTTTGGGTGCCACACTACACACCAAGCATGCCTTTGACTCGGCTTGGTTTCATCCATAATGGACTCCTATGCACATAGCCTCTCTACTCCTCTAGGCAGTAGATTTATCTCTATGAGAGTAGATCTCAAGGTAGCAAAATTGTATTTGAATACATTCCTCCACTTTGGCACATCAATCTCGTCGATCTCCTTCTCACTCTTTGCATCTGTTTGGCACTCTTATTCTCTTAGATGTTTAAAACACTTGGTAGAATTTATCGTATGTAGATCATTTATTATCTACATTGATAACACTTAAATTTGAATAGTTAGTGATTTTAAATTTGTAAAAGTGGTTGTCATTAAATCAAAGAGCTTGTAAGGGTTTTCTTTTCATTTTTGCACAATTTGCAAACAAAGAGTCAAATTTGAAGTGTTAATAGTCATCAGAAAGCTCTTTTTGAGCTTTTGACATCATGATGTTTTCAAAATTGTAATTTTCAATCTATTTTTAACCCTCAAAAAATTTGTGTAATTTGTGTAATTTATGGGACATAACTTTCACCCCATTTATTGAATATTCACAATTTTTTTTGAAATTTTATCACAATTTCATAAGGATTCCAAATTTGTAATCAAATTATATTTTAGTAAATCCCATTTTTCACTATTTATAAAAATCTCCATGAGTTATAAATGATGATTTGGCTTCCAAACTTGACACGGGCTTGTAATTCTTTTTTTGTATCTTTCAGGGGGGTCTACAATGAAATATTATATAATTTTGGGGGGTTTGCTAAGGCACAATTCATGTTCCTTGTGTGTGCATCATGGATTCTAAAATCAATTTGTTAACTCCACATAATTTTCAACTTGGAAAGTAAAAGTACAATAGCTACTTCAATCTAAGGGACTATGGAAAATGGTTACTAGACAAAAAATTTAATTTACTAGGAAGTTTGAAAAATTAAGTTATGAGAATAAGTTAGATGAAGCAATGGGAATCATAGGTCATCTTGTTTCTTATAATTTGCAATTTCACATTTCTATTCTACAACTCCTAAACAATTGTAGGATACATTTGATTCTCTCTTTGGTAAAGTTGATGAATTCAAGGTTTTTACAATTAAATGTTAAATTAACAATATTGTCTCTAGATACCTTCTCTTATTTCTTGGCTCAATTTAAATAATTGATTTCTAGACTACAAGGTTGTGGTAAAAAATAGATAAAGAGTGTGTCTTCTTGATTTTGTCAAAGTTAAGAGGTCCTTATTAGATACTTGTTTCTTCCTTTTACTCTACCATGGATATTCTTGGAACAACACATGTAATGCCATATTTTGAATATTTTTGTGATAAAATTACAAGAGAACAATCTAAACTAATCTATATGGATGTTATCACCTCTTCAAAAATTCAAGCACTCATTGTACAATCATCTAAGGGAAATGAAAATAAGACTTATAATAAACTTAAGGCATAATCGACTAAAAAAAATGAATCATCATCTAAGCAAAAGAATCTAATTGACACACAAGCCACATCATCTACACAATCAGGAAGGAAGACTTACAAGTTTAAAAAGAAACTTCATTATACATTTTGTGGATTATAGAATCATGATGGAAAAGTTTGTTAGAAGAGGATTTCAACTTTGGAAGAGGCCATGTAGAGACACAATATTGATCTTCTAAAACCTACTAAGGGACATGCCATTGCAACTGGAGGTTTGGATTCATCCAAGGATTGTTGAATAGTTGACTCAGGAGCCTCACACCACATGACTCACTCACAAGATCTTCAAACATATATTTCTGATAGCAATACTTCTCATATTTTAGTGGTAAATGCTTCACAGATTCTAGTTATGGGGCCAAGTACAATACAATTGATAGAGGCTATAATTAAGTATGTTCTCTATGTTCCTAGGATTTCAGCTATTCTCCTTTGAGTTTACTAGATATTTTTTATGTTGGTGATGGAAAGGTAGTTTATTTTTCACCACATGATGTATTTATTTTATAACTACACTATCCATAGAGGATTGTTGCATAAAGTAGAGCTAATCATGGGCCTCAGTTGTACATGTTTCATGGTTTTGAGTCATCTTGTGAAGCATCACATATTTCTCATGCTAACTCTTTGAGAAGACATTGGAATGAGAGGTTTGTATACATCAATTATAGGTATCTTGAGCAATTGAGTATGAAGAATATGGTACTTAGTATACCTAAGGTATCTTTCACAGAGGGATTTTTTCAAGGTTGTATTCTTGGAAAACATCATCAGAAACCCTTTCCAAAGGGTAAGGCCTATCATACTACTACCTTACTTGAGTTGGTTCATAGTGACCTCATGCCATTTCCAACTTCATCATTTTCAAGGGCCAAGTATGTACTCAATTTCATTGATGATTACTCTTGTCACACTTGGGTGTACTTGCTTAAGTACAAAAGTGATTTCTTCCACACTTTAATACCTTCAAGTCGTTCATTGAGAAGTAACCAGGTTTGCTACGCCCTTAATATTATTGTACATCGGGTTATGAATAGTCGGCTTGTGGCTATATTAACTCTCTATTAAGTCATATTATCATTAGTATATTGTTATTTAGTTGTTTAGATCAGCCTAAATCTTATATAGGTGTGTCTAAGTCGACCTAGGTGATATCCTTGGCATAAATAGGTATATATAGGAGGTTGTGAGTCTTATTTCATCATCAAGTGTGAAGTGTGTTCTCATTAGAGACATTTGGAGGTTTTCCCCCTCGAAGTGGCTTGTTATTCTCAGTTATTATCAAGTATTTGTAGCATATTTCATATCATATTCTTCTATTGTGCAAGTTATTTCATAACAAGTGGTATCAGAGCATGATTGTGGCACCATAGAGGCAAGGTTTTTCTCAATTTTAGAGGCAATTTTTGGAAGAGCATATCTTTCATATTTTGTGAATTTTTTTTTTATTTTTAAAGGGTTTTTGAAGAACATATTAAAGAAGCTACAGTCCAAATTTCAAAAGAATTGGCATAGAATTAAGTGAATTATTGTAGAATTAGGGTTTCTACACTATTTTTTTGGAATCTACATATCTCGCACATCTTGTTGAATTGGAGTTTGATTTTTATTGGGTTTTTGAAGACATAATAAAGGAGATTACAGTAAAAACTTAAGATAATTTAAGTTTCATTTGTGTGATTTATTTCAACATTAGTGGTTTCCATCATGCCGGGGCCTGGAACAAGGGGTAAGAAGAATGTCACTCCGGGGAAGTCTCCTGATAAGGATGGTGAGACAATTGAGGATATTACTTATAATGAGGAAATCAATAAGGTCAAGGAAGACATTCCCTCAATTAAGATGAATATGTGTGACCTAAGAGGAGATATATCGGACATACGAAACATGTTAAGCACCTACAAGGTGGAATCAAGAAAGGAGTTCTCAAGCGGCCAAGGTGAAAATTCTAGGTCAGCTACTACTGACACAAGCTTTAGTACTCTCCTATATGGGATCGGGTTTATTTCCAAGGTGGATATGCACAAGTTCGATGATAAGGATCCTTTAACATGGATAAACCAAATGGAAATTTTTTGAAGTACACCGTCCAAATGGACAAAAGGTCACGATGGCCCTTATATCTAGAACGAGATCAATTCATTTGGTATCATTGGCTTGCACTCCTTCGAAACAAAGGGGCTCACCATCTCATAGTCAGTTACATAGAAGACTCCAAGCACAATATAGCAATAGTATCACAGACAACTTCTTGACCAACTAGCTAAACTTCAGCAAACGCAGTGGAGTTATGATTATATTGACAATTCCAAAATCTATCCTTAAGGGTGGATATAATTACGGAGGAAAACTTGAATGACTTATTCTTGGGTGGTCTCAGTTCACATTCCACATAAGTGCATGTGTTTAGCCTAGTTCCATAAATGAGTCTTTTTATCTTAGCAGCGAGGTGAGGAGAAGTATTTGATTCCTAAGAAGCAAGGGGGCTAATGTGACAAGAGAGAAAGGATATTCAACACAACCTACTAAGTTGACTCCACAACAAATTGAGGAGAAAAGAGCAAAAGGCTTGTGTTTCAATTGTGATAGCAAATACAGTCAAGGACATAAATGTAGTGAAAAGAAATTGTTTATATTGAAGGTCCAATGAGGAAGAAGAGGAGGAACCGCACTAGAAGATGAAGAGTCAAATGAGAATCACATGATTCTCAACCAATCATTCTTGTCATGCACTCGGTTTTGATTGCTCCACAAACTCTCTCAAATTGGTGGGGTTCTAAAAATGATATGAAGTGTTGATACGACTCGGGTGGTACTCACTACTAATTTCATCAACAAAGTTAGCTACTCGTCTAGAATTGTTTCATATCTAGCTCAGGAGTTTCAGTTTGATTGCAAAATGGGTGGTACGATTAGTTGTTGGGAAGTGTCATAGCATTAAATTATCCATGAGAGTTATCAACTTGATACCCCAATGTATAGCAATGATATCCATGAGTGCAATGAGATATTGTTTTGGGAGTACATTATGGCTTACTACATTAGGAGCAGGATGAGATGAACTTCCAAGAACTATTCATGAGATTTCAATCAGAAGGAAGGCTAGTAGAGCTAGAAGTTGAAGGAAAAAACTCCTCACAAATGGTAGCTCTCATCAAATGCAAAAGTTCTTTGAAGAAAGAGTGGATGGTTGTGGCCCAACTATGTAATCCATGGGCATCGGGCCTTGGGGGTGTCACATGCAAAGGTGAGATGAAAGATTGTTGAAGATATGCTGGGCCGAGGAATCATGTTGCAGGCATATGAAAAGTGCTTACTCCTCTCCTGTGGTGATGGTACATAAGAAGGATGATACTTGGCACATGTGTCTAGATTATAGAGTGCTCAACATGTACACCATTAAAGATAAGTTTCCAATTCTAGTCATTGATGATTTTCTAGATGAATTAAATGGAGCTATGTTTTTACCAAGTTAGATCTTAGATCTAGTTATCACCAAATTAGGATTAAGGAGGAAGATATTTGTAAGATAGCATTTTGGACTCATGAGGGTCATTATGAATTTTTAGTGATGCCATTTGGTCTTACCAATGCACCATCTGCGACTCTAAAGTTTAGTGAATTCCGGCAAGTTCTTGAGAAAGTTTGTGTTAGTATTCTTTGATGATTTATTAATTTATAGCAAGACAGGAAGAAGAACATTTGCAACATATGGACCAAGGCATTACAAATGAATTGAAGATCGTAAACTCTCTATGCTAAGCCATCCAAGTGCTTTTGGTCTTCTGAGAGGTGGAGTTTAGGACATCGTTCACATGAAGGAGTGAAGAGTGGACCCTAATGAAATTAAGGCTATCTGGAATGGCCTATTCAAAACCATTAAGAAACTGAGAGGATTCTTGGGATTGACAGGGTACTATAGAAGATTTGTGAAGAATTATGGTAGTATAGCAGCACCTCTCACCACTCTATTGAAGAAGGATTCTTTTCATTGGAACGAGTCTGCCAATATAGCATTTGAGAGATTGAAGGAGGCTATGTGTACAACTCCAGTACTTGCCACTCCTAACTTCACCAAGGAATTCATTGTGGAATGTGATGCTTCTGGAAATGGGATAGGAGCAGTGCTCATGCAAGAAGGTCAACCAATTGCTTTTGAGAGTCGTCAATTAAAAGGTAAGAATCAACTAAAACCTATTTATGAGAAGGAAATGCTAGCAATACTCCATGCAGTGAAACAATGGCGGCCTCATCTATTGGTTAGACATTTCAAGGTTAAGACAGATCATGATAGCCTAAAATATTTTTGGAACAATGACTATCTTCTGAAGAGCAACAAAAATGGGTCACTAAGATGTTAGGATATGACTTTGAGATTGTATATAAGAAAGGGAAAGAAAATATTGTCGCAGATGCACTGTCAAGGAAGGATGAGAAAGATGAAACCTTATTGTGTGCCCTTTCAATATTACAAGAAAATTTGGTGGAGGAAGCCAAAAAAGAGTGGCAAAATGATGTTGCGACAAGTAATCTCATCGAGCAATTAAAAAGTGATCCTAGTAGTTTAGATAAGTTTTTGGAAGGAGATAATCTTTGGTATAAGCGTTTGTATCTCACAAGAATTCCAACAAAATAAATTCTGATCTTTGTACCAGTCTCTAGTGGGATTGAGGATTTAAGACATATCATTGAGTCAAGCAAGATTTCTTTTGGGAGGGGCTTAAGGGTGATGTTCAAAAATTTGTGGTTGAATGTTTGGTGTGTCAAAGGCATAAGGGAGAGACAATTAAGACACTAGGTCTCTTGCAACCCTTATCTATTCCTAGCCAGCGTTGGGAAGAGGTATCCATGGACTTCATCACAGGGCTTCCCAAATCTAAAGGTCATAATGTCATCATGGTGGTAGTTGATCAGCTCACTAAATATGCACATTTCATTGCATTAGCACATCCTTTTACAGCAAGTGTAGTGGCTAAATCTTTTTTGGAGAATATCCAAAAGCTACATGGTACACCTAAAGTTATTGTTAGTGATCATGATCCTATCTTCACTAGTCACTTTTGGAAAGATTTATTCTCATGTTTGGGTACTCAATTGGCTCTTGGCTCTTCATACCACCCTCAATCAGATGTGCAAACAAAGGTTGTTAATAAGTGTTTGGAAGGATGCTCTATATTTATTTCACTTTAGAGAAATAGTCCCAGTGGGTAGATTGGCTACCACTTGTGGAATGGTGGTATAACACTTCTTTTCATAGCTCATCAAAATGTCTCCATTTTTGGCACTTTATGGATATCATCCTCCTTCCATCACATCATCAATTAAGGTGTCCCCAAGAGTTCAGGCAGTAGAAGACCACTTGCTTCATCAACAACAAGTACTTTCAGGACTCAAGGAGAATTTAGCCATGGCACAAAATCGAATGAAACAACAGGCAGACCAACATCGTAGTGAAAGAAGTTTTGAAGTTGGGGATTGGGTCTTCTTGCGATTGTAGCCTTATAAGCAAATCTCACTAAAGCAGCAAAGAAAGAATAATAAGTTGTCTCCAAAGTATTATGGTCCATACCAAATCATGCGGAAGATCGGTAGTGTTGCCTACAAGCTTGAGTTGCCACCAACAAAAAAGATACATCGAGTTTTTCATGTTTCCTATTTGAAGAAGGTAATTGGGCATAATATTCCTAGTCAAACAACACTTCGAGGTTGGATGAAGAAGGAAGAATCATTTTGGAACCCGAGTGAATTTGTCAAACACACACAAAGAAGCTGAGGAATATAACTATCACTGAGTATCTCATCCAATGGAAGAAGTTACCAGTTGAAGATGCCACATGGGAAGACGAGGAGTTCATTCAAAAGTTTTCAAACTTGATTAGCATTGAGGACAATGCTTCTTTGAAGAAGGGGGGCATGCTACGCCCTTAATATTATTGTACATCGGGTTATGAATAGTCAGCTTGTGGCTATCTTAACTCTCTATTAAGTCATATTATCATTAGTATATTGTTATTTAGTTGTTTAGGTCGGCCTAAATCTTATATAGGTGTGTCTAAGTTGGCCTAGGTGATATCCTTGGCATAAATAGGTATATATAGGAGGTTGTGAGTCTTATTTCATCATCAAGTGTGAAGTGTGTTCTTATTAGAGATATTTGGAGGTTTGCCCCCTCGAGTGGCTTGTTATTCTTAGTTATTATCAAGTATTTGCAGCATATTTCATATCATATTCTTCTATTGTGCAAGTTATTTCATAACAAGGTTCTTCTATTAGACTATCACTCCCCTTAATTTTAATATTAATCATTGTACTAATTTCATATCCATCCCCTTCATTATATTTCAATAAATTATTAGGTCTTTACAATCCTGACTTGAACAATGACAAGTTCCAAATTCTAAAACTAAATCACCTCCATATAAACTATTCAAGATTATATAAACTGCTTTGAAAAGAGTTAAAAGAGAGAATCTAATAAATTAATAAAAATAGTTGTAGTTGGTATGCATAGAATTAATCTTAATACAAGATTAAATAATCAAAACCGTTTAAATAGAAGAAAGATACTTACAGTGATAAGAAGTCAAGCCATCCACAGAATGAGAAAGGAAATCAGCTATTTATTCTTGACTTGCTCTTGCCAGGGAATAAGGTAATGGTTATGTTAGAGACAATAATCCATTTGCACCCAAGCATTTCAAACTCCCTGAGAAATGTTTGCAATATGCTCAGTAATTCTCTTGCAATTGTGAACAACACCACTTCCACTAGACATGTTGTTGGAAATTGGAACAGAATTACTAACCACTTTGGAAGTTTTTGATTGCTTCTTTCCTGAAGATTTCAAATGGCTCCTTCACCTTCTCCATCTTTATTACAAGAAAAGTTAACACTTTAGTCAAGACAAACAGTTGAAAGCTCTGAGACCCACTAACTTTTATAGCCATCTCTGCCATTGGTGAAAGGTTAATAGTAGTTCGTACATCTCTATTTGCTTACGATAAGAGATGATGTTAATATTTGTAAGGTATTAGTGAATATAATTTAGTCAGTGGATCATGCAGATAATATAGAACGTCTCCATGAATCTTGGAGAGCTATTGATGGAAGGAAGGTATTCATAAGCTTTTGTGATTGTAATCCATATTCAAATCATTATTGATGAAAGGTACTGGTAAGCTTTTATCTACCATCATGGGGCGAGAGTGGGGGGCTGTACATAAATGAAGTCCTTTCAGTAGAAGCTACCCATAATGAATTTGAAGCTGATGTCCTATTTGTCATTTCTTCATTGTCCATAACTACAATCTTAGATTCTCCATTATTGATTTGCTTGGGAGAGCTATCACCTAGCTTGTTCTAACCTAATGGTGGATATTAATCCTACTTAAGAGCAGATTAAGATTACTAAATGGTTCTTTTGTGGTTATTAATATTAAACTAATCTTATTTTTTATTTTGATTTTTGTAGATGTTTAATTTATTTGTTGTTTTTTTGTAGGGTGGGGTCACTTTTTTTTGGTGTGGGGACTTGTACTTGATAGGGGAGATGTCCTAGTTCCCGTACCCCATCCAATTACCACTCATTCCATGCTCACTTGAACTCTTTGCCACCCTCTCCCCCTCCCCAAAAGAAAATCACTTTGACCTAGTAAAAAGCTTTATTTTATCAAATAAAAAGTTGCAAAAACACCAATGGTTCATAACACAATGTGTAACTCACTAGTGTAGGTAGTCAACTACACATGCATTTGCATTTATAATACAAGTCTAGTTGCACACAAAAAATCTCATTTACAATTTATTGAAAACTTTTTTGTTACAAATATCCCCACTTGCAAAAGGTGTCACCCTCAATACATATTATATTAATAAATACTCATGCACACTTAATGGTGCTTCACATGACATAATCACAAACTCCTATCAACTCTATGGGATTTCAAATCCACATTCTTCAACACTCTATATGTCAGCTACATGTATTAACTCCATTTCCTATAGGTACTTGCACAAACAAATATTGGTGTAAGGCTCCCCAAATAAACATCAAATTCAAATATAATATAGAATTTAGTCAATTCACCATAAAAAAAAAACTTATGTAACTGACAACTACAAATTCAAATAATCAGATCTTCCCCAAATAAATTCAAATTTGAAACACAACCACCAAATTGAATTATTTCCCATGATTTTTTGGCGTAAAATGATTATTCCCTACTCTCCATTTTACCACATGCTCACAATCTGATAAACTGTGAACGGTTTCATGATTTTGTCTGATAAAATGATGAGGCATCTCGCAGGTTCGACCACATGTCTACAAAAAATAATGTATTTGTCTACTTGGACCTTTTTCTTAGTAGCCCGTGTGTGTGTGTGTGTATGAACACTAAATAATATAGTTAAGGTTTGTCCACTTTGTATGAATGTGTCGGGTTTGGGTTGCCAATTGAATACACTGGAATATATGTGTGTGTGTATTTATATAAGTAGACCACATATTTCTAGGTACATGATACTTAGAAATTTCTTAATAATACAACTTTCATTGTGTGCTACTATCTTTTTTACAACTTTGTTTTAATCATGTTGTCCAACTTTATAGTATATGAATTTCACAACTTTCAATATATATTTCAAGTTTGTTCCTAACATGTTATTTCTATATATATTTCAAGTATTGTGTAATAATTTTGTAATGTTATTTCATGCAAACATGGTGATGAAGAGGTAGTACATAAAGTAGTAATTGGATCAAATGCATAATGGTGTCCAGTGTTGAGCCTTGGAAAAAAATGTGCAATTCTGGACTATTATGACTGCTAACTTGAAACTCCAACATTAACCCTTGAATTTTACCCATTCACTTTTGAGCATTTATGAATAATGAAATTGTTATAATTGCACTAAAATATTCACACACACACACACACACACACACACACACATATCTATGTATGTATGCATGTACATATATATTTGTATGTATATGAATTTGAAAATATAAATGCAAATGTAATGACTAGATGCTCTACTAGAACACTAAATGCAACATCTCAATAAAGAAAAATATATGTATGCATATAAATGTGTATTTGTAAATGCAAGTGTAAAAGAAAAGAGCATATGGTTTCATAATGCTATAGATGCATCATATGTTGGTGTGAATAAGTCTTGTACCTAGTTAATTCCTTTACTAGGGACTTGAGGGACTTAATTCACATGTTAAGTTTACTTGGGATATATTCATTTTTTAGAAGTCTTAGTTGTCTTATCTAGCCAAGTCATAGTTGTCTTATCTAGACTTCACATCATCCTAGGTAGTTATGTGTTAGTTTTCTGATGTGATAGGATTAAGACACTTGTCATGATCTTGTCTTATCATATCTCTCATCTTTGCCTTTATAAGCAAGGCATCTCTAGCATATTTTTCATTGCATTGTATTGTAGTAATATTGCATATTGTATCATATTGCAATTCTCGTTTGGTGGAATAACATCTTCCATTGTTGCTTCTCTCTATCTCTTATGGAGGTTATTTGGTGTTGCAAATTAAAGATCTTAGTTTCTCACTTCAACATGGTATCAGAGCTTAGAATCTTGCAAGCCCCTTCCATTTTTTTCATTAGAGATTTTCTACCATCAAGTTTTCTATTGTGATTTCAATTTCTTATATGATCTTGCAAATTTCCCATATTCTCTTCTCTTGTGTTTCAATACAAACTTGAGAATCAGAAAGGGTTTGCAAAAAAAAAAAATCCTATATTGCATGTATGAATTTTGGTGAGATCTGGTGATTGCTACACTTTTAGCTATAGTGGCAGTATTTTAGGTTGTCCCATTGCATCTAGGAGGCTTGAGAAAGTCATATTTGGTTTTTGTTTCACTCAATTTGGATACCATTTGCATTTTTGCCAAACAAGGGTTTGAAGCTCAGATTTGGTTAACAACTTTTTATAGGAGCATTTTTGGCAAAAAATAACCTTATCATTGCATCCAGGTGGCCATTTGCAAGAATTTTGATATATAATTCGACTATATTTGGAAAAATTTGAATTTGGGCCAAAAAAATTTTACTCGAAGGGCTGTACAACACTCCAGGGCATGTAGGTACATTGTCAAAATTAAAAATTTGCAAAGAAAATTATTTTTGGCATTTTTTTGGTGGTCCTTAAAAAAATTAAAATAAAATAAAATAAAATAAAATTGCTCAGCGCTTTATTAAGCTCTCACAGTTCTTACATAAAGCACTGACTGCAACACTTATAAGCACTATCTGTAGATAGTGCTAATTGATGCTGTAGTCAGTAGCTTACAAGCCACCTATGGGAGCTTAAACTGCCTACACAATCAAGCCACATAGTTAGCAAACAAAACTGCCCAACATTTTTAGTAACTGCAACATTTTTTGAAGTGGTTGGTTAGAGCTAACCACCTGAGAAGATCACCAAATGTGGCCAAGTGATGCAAACTGCTAGCAGTTAAGGTAACCATAATTTTTATCAACAACATATATTGTGGCTGATGGATAGCCCCTAGGGCTATCTTTAGCTCTGTTTGGCATAATTTTCTCATGATTAAGTCTTACTACAGTTTCTTTTAATTGTGTGATTTTTGAATCTTCGATGTTAGTGTATTTGAGTTTTATCTTAGGGTAAATTATTTTGATCAATTTTTTCCCATACTGGGTGGTTGTTTACCCGATACCTATTTTTTTTATCTTTATAAGGCACATTGTACAATATGTAAATCATCAAATCCCAATACATTTTCCATATTTCCTAGTGAAAGAGCCCAGAGCTTCTCTCATATTTGTGAAGGTATTATTTGCAGTTGGTGCTCTTGGGTTTTGTGGCTATCCTGAACATGGTATTAGAGCATACCACTTTGCCATCCTTCTGTCATTGAGAGTTTTCATCAGCTTTGAGATCGTTTTTATTCTGCATTTGAAATTTTGTAAATTTCAAAATTACCTCATTATGCCTTTTTTCGATTATTTCATTCTCTGCCTGCACATCTTGAGGTTCATGATTTCTTTGTCTGGTGGTAGTGAATTGCAGAGAAGAGGCCCTCACATGTTTTTTAGCCTAACTTTTCCTGTTGATTGGAGGGCACAAAATCTCTTTGGAGGCCCAAATTTCCTTCATTTGGAGGCTTGAATCTATTGGTGGCTATGAATCCTTGTTGGTGGAACTAGAAATTTCCCCATGCAGGCGTTAATCTTTCTCACAGACCCGCATTTCAATTTGTTCTCTGAAGGAATTTTGGAGAGAGGAAGCCCAAATTCTTTGTTTCCTAGATGGGTGTATGTTCTCTTTGGCTGGTGCATCCCTTTTGAAGGCGACAGAGAGAGGAGCCCCATTTGGAAGACTACAGGCCACAAATTTGCTTGAGTCTAGCATGATTTCTTGATTGGAGACTACAATTTCCTTCACAATTGTTAATTAGAGGCTATGTTCTTGACTGGCATTTCAAATTCTTGGCTAGACACAATTTAGGTGGCATATATTTTTTTTCAAACTTTATAAAATATAAATTTTTCCCCAAATATTTCAATTTAGGGCTTTTTTGAAGTGGAGTGGGCCCCTGTTGCTAGTTTTGAGGGAAATTTTATCCCACATTGGTTGTGTGGAGGATAGTTTTTCTTTTTAAATAATACTGCGGTGTGAATGGTTGGTGTGAGTAAGACTCACAGGAATTGAAGAGGCTCGTGATTATGTGCTTTGTGTGGAGGCTTGCTAATTGATTTGGTGTGAGAATCACCTACAAACTAACATCAAGGTGCCTCTATTTTGCTCAATTTTTTTTTCCAGTTTCAAATAATCAGCTCTTTTCTTGGAGTAATTTTGGAAAAGTGGTGAAAATTTAAATTCAAGAGGCTACTTTATTGGAGGCATTTTTCAGTTTGGTTGTTTTTTGGTGGAAACCTTGGTCACGAATACTCCTGGAACTATTGAATTGTTAACTTCCCATAATTACCATACCTGGAAAATGAAAATGCATAGATTGCTTTAGTCTCAGGGTTTGTGGTCTACATTGAGTAATGTCCGACCCACCCTTACCAAGGAACTTGAAATATTTTCCTATAAAAATAAGTGTGACCAAGCTATTGGTTTAATGAAATTGAATGTTTTTGATAGTCTCCTCTTTCATATTGATGATTTGGATACACCCAAGGAAATACATGGGATAAGTTACATAACTTGTTTGGTTAGGTTAGTGAGTTTCATGCCTTGTAATTGGAGGCTAAATTAACCTCTCTCACCCCTGAGGTATTTCCCTCTATTGATGAATTTCTAGTGAAATTAAAATTAGTAAGGTCACAACTAGTAGGATGTGGGAAGAGCAAAACTGATAAGGAGTCTATTTTCTTGATTTTGTCCAAGTTGAGAGGCCCATTTGTTGTGTTTTCTTCTACCTTTTATTCCACAATGGATGCTTTGGGTAGTACATTCCAATTGCCTTCTTTTGAAACATTTTGTGAGCGGTTGACAAGAGAACAAGCAAAACTTGTCTAGTTGGAGGGGGTTCGTACAAATCATGCATTGGCTGTCCAAGAATCTAAGAGTAAAGGTATGTGTAGGATCATGATGGGCCAAAAAGTGGTGATATGATGGGTATGTGTAGGGTATGTGGCTAACGACTTTTTTTTAACCCAAAATTGATTAAACAAAAAGGGTTTTTAAAGGAGATTCTTAGCTTTCCACCAATATAAATTATGCTTTACTTTTAATTTAATAAATAATTATTATTCATTTTCTATTTGAATTACAACTAAAGTCCTTATTGATAGGCTGATTGAAAAACATCTATAGCTTTCAAATGGTATCACACTTTTTGAATCCGAAACATGCGTTAGATTCTATGTTTCACATACTATAGGATTAAAAAAAATTGAATTTCATGTTCAGTTTTGACCAAGTTAAGGTGGTCAGACATACGAGTTTTTATATTTTTTAAAAGTTGTAATAAAAAATTCATAATTAATTATTTACTTGGAAAAAAATTACAAAAAAATATACATCACATCGAGACATGTGTCCTCTACTTATATCTAAAATATTATTAAAAAATATTATCATTTTATTGTGGTTAGGGTGGTCAGACAGACACCTACTTATTTTTTCCCTGAAATTTAAGTACTACTGCATTGAAATTTCAAATTTTCACCAAATAGATTTTTTTTTATAAATTTAAACCCAATAGTTTAGAAACTACATTCAATTTTCTATAGATTCTATTCTTACATATTTTTTTAATAATATAGATAACTTATTCAAATTTTTACGTCAAGTTGCCTAACTCTGATTTTTCTAAATTTTTCACCACTTAAGGGCCTATTTTTTCCATGATGATCCTACACATACCCTAAATGGAAGAAAAATCCTAAACCTAAAACATATTCAACTGAGACTTCCACCTCTTCAAAAGAGGACAAACCCAAGAAGGAGAAAATTAGGTGTTTATATTGAAAAAAGAAAGGGCATGATGAACATCATTGCTATATGAAGAAGATTGATGAGCTCTCACACCTTCTTTAGAAAAACAATATCCCATTGCCCTCATTTGTAACTCCTCCTTTTATAGCCTCTACATCTTCATCTCCATCATCATCCAACCCTACACAGTCTAGGAATGCAGGGGTTGCGAGTGGTAAAGGAGATAAACACTACATGGGTAAAGGACATGCATTGGTGACTTATGTATCATATTCTGGTCATGAAAAATGGTTCTTAGATTTTGGAGCATCTCACCACATGAATTCTAGTACCTATCCTTTTATGGGTCTTCATCCTGTTGATACTTTCAAAAATTTGTTAGGAGATAATAAGCTTTTGGATGTTGCAAGGGTAGGAAATGTTGAGATAGGTGATGGTTGTTTTAGGGATGTATTGTGTATACCTGAGTTGCACACAAATCTCTTATCCATCTATCATATCTTCCATGGGGAAGTACCGAAGATTGTGGAAATCACTACGAATTATGTTTTCATCAGAGAGGTTGGTACTAGAAAAATCATTATACTTGGTAATGTTGATCATGAATCTTGTCTGTATACATTCTCTCACTTTGTTGATGATGATGATTATGTTCCTCGCACCCCACTTGCCAGTGTTGACAACAATTTATCATGGGAGATAGGTCATTTGAATTTTGGAGTTCTTCGGACTCCTATTGATACATCTCCTGTTGTTTCAGAGGATGATCTTTTAGCACAGTAGGATATTTTTGATCCCTCAAATCTAGTTTTATTGGATGAGTATTTGGCAGGCATCTTAGATTTGTTTGTGGAGTCTCATCTTGTAGATTTCAGAGATACAATTGAGGGGATTTCTCTCCTGTTTGATGAAAGTTGCAGAATGGTAGTTGATACATTTGGATTATCTTTGGAGGTTGACTTTGTTGAGCCTTCACTTTCATTTGATTTGTCACATTTTTTGGTTATTTTTTATCATGATTATGTGGTGAATTATTCTCTGGGACAGATCAGATTATTTCTCCCTAAGTTTTCACTTAAGGGGGGGTGTTACTGTATTTAAGTTTTATCTTAGGGTAAATTATTTTGATTAGTTTATTTCCATTCTGGGTGGTTGTTTACCCGATACCTATTTTTCTTGCCTTTATAAGGCACATTGTACAATATGTAAATCATCAGATCTCAATACATTTTCCATATTTCCTAGTGAAAGAGACCTGATCTTCTCTCATATTTGTGAAGGTATTATTTGTAGTTGGTGCTCCTAGGTTTGGTGGCCATCCTCAACAATCCAAAAGCTAGTTCAACAAACTTTGCAGTGGTGCAGGTGGTTTTTTCAGATTTTTCTATTTTATGCTAGTTTTTCAGCCCAAAGGTATAGGTGAATTTATTGCTTGTAATTGGCATAAATTTTGCATATGAAGTTGAATTTTTGAAAAAAAAAATTGAAATTTCTCAAAAAATCACAAGGAATCTATTTGTAACCTTATTTTTTAGTTTTGGCAATCTTTTTTTCTAAAAATTGTAAAAATCATTATGTGTTATAAATGGTTGATTTGAGCTTGTTACTTGTACAAATTGTAAAAATTCTTCATTGTAATTTTTTGGGGGGTTTCAAATTGAGTTTTAATTCATTCTGGGGGGTGAAAGGCACAATTTAAGTGCCACATTATCTTTTATGTTTAGTGTTCATGGAAGATTTAAGGAAAATTGAACCACTCACTCCACACAATTATTATACATGGAAGCTAAAAATGACTCAATTATTACAATATAAGGGTCTATGGAAAATTTTAGATGTAGAACAACTTGATTTCACAAGGGATTATGAATTTTTTTCCATAGATGTAAAATGGATGAAGCATTGGGCTCATTGGCTTACCTATATCTGATAACTTGTTTCATATTTTGAAGTGTAAAACACCTAAGAATATTTGGGATAAACTTGAAGAATTGTATAGTAAAAGTAATTAGTTCAGATTCTTGCAACCTCAAGTGGATCTACAATCACTCTCTCTAAATGCATTTCCTTCAATTCAATATTTCCATACACAATTCAAGTTGATTTTGTCACAATTAAAAGGGTGTGGGCTTGTTAAATATAGTGATGAATGCATCTTCTTGATTCTATCTAAGTTAAGAGGCCCTTATCAAGTGTTTTCTTTTACTTTCTACTCAACTATGGATGCCATGAGGAAATATTATGAAATTCCTTCATTGG
Source organism: Sequoia sempervirens (assembly GCA_007258455.2). Lineage (NCBI taxonomy): Eukaryota > Viridiplantae > Streptophyta > Pinopsida > Cupressales > Cupressaceae > Sequoia > Sequoia sempervirens. Next base: position 30,831 of record VDFB02215725.1, read on the forward strand.
AGTTGTTTTTTGAGCATCTTACTAGGGAGGAGGCCAAGTTGATTCACTTGGATGCACTACCTAGTTCTAAGAATCATGCTCTAATGGCTCAATCACCCTAGGGTAAAGGAAAGAATAAGAAGAAGCCCAAGAAATAATCATCTTTAGGTAGTGAGACTCCCTCCAAACCGAAGTAGAAGAACAATAAGTCCACCTCATCTCCTTCTTCTTCTACCTTTGGAAATTCTTCTTCCAAGTCCAAGAAAAAGAAAGGAGATCTCCTTGTTCATTTTATGGAAAAACTAGGCATGATGCGGCTCATTTTTTTAAGAGATTAGAGGCCTTGGAGGAAGCTATGATGAAACACAAAATTTTAGTGCCTAAGACATCTTCCATGGGTAAAGGGAAATATTTTTCAGCATGGGTCATTAATTCATCTTTAGATTGTTGGATTCTAGATTCAGGCACTTCACATCACATGACCAATTCATGTGATCTTCATGATTCCATTGTTCATACTTCTACTTCTCAGATTGTAGTTGGGAACTCTTCACAGATTCCAGTTTTGGGGACAGGCTCTATTCAGATGCTAGATGGGTGCATTGAGGATGTTCTTCTTATTCTTGATATTTTAATGAATCTACTTTCCATATATTAGATTAGTCATTCTGGAGATGGGAAGTCAGTTGAGTTTACTCCATAGAATGTGACTATTAGACAGTTGCAGGATCCTAAGAAGGTTGTTGCTACAGGGATAGATGATCATGAGAACCATTTGTATTAGTTTGATGGCTTTGATTCTTCATCGAGTTCATGTTTTGTTTCTCATGTTGATTCTATGAGCAAGATTTTGCATGAAAGATTTGGGCGCTTGAACTATAGATATCTTCAGCAAATGCAAGCACATAACTTAGTGGTTGGTATTCCAAAGATCTCTTGCATGGATGGTGTTTTTCAAGGTTATGTTCTTGGAAAGAAACATCAAGATCCTTTTCTCAAGGGTCAAGCTACAGATTTAACCACACCCATTGAGTTGGTCTATAGTGATATCATTTCATTCCCAACTCTTCTTTTAGGGGCTAAGTATGTGCTCACATTCATTGATTATTTTTCTCACTGCACATGGGTCTACTTTTTGAAGCTCAAGAGTGAGGTTCTCACCATCTTCAAGACCTTGAAAAAATTTGTGGAGAAGTAGTTAGTTTTTTCTCTTTGACAGATATGCACAAATAATAGGGCCTGGGTATGTCAATTAGGCGTTTCAGGAATTTTGTAGTGAGCATGGTATTCCTTATTAGCACACAGTTGCTTACACTCCTCAACATAATGGTGTGGTAGAGAGAAATAATTGGACTCTCAAGGAGATGGCCAATTGTATGATTCATTCTAGGTCCATGGCTCCAGCATTTTGGTTTGAAGCTCTATCAATTGTTCCAATTATATTCAGAACTGTATGCCCCATAAAGCAGTGCAGAATATGACTCCTGAGGAGGCTTGGTCTCATCACAAGCCTAATGTATCATTCTTCAGAGTATTCGGTAGTGAGGCTTGGGAATTCATTCTAGATGGTTGGTGTAAATCAATGGAGAAGAAGAGTCAGTGGTATTGCAATAACAAAAATTGTATGCCCTTGGAAATGGTACAATTCTTTGCCTAATTTAGGAATAGATAATGTTAAATGAACTTAAGGTCACCTTAATATAGTGTTGTACTATGTTTTCCACATTCACATTGGATTTAGGGCTCGTTTAAGCTAAATAAACCTAACTTTTCCTTGATTTAATGTTGTAAAGTCTATTTATTTACACCTTCACATTAAATTTAGGTCCCTTGAACTTAATGCTGCCTTAATCTAGTGTTGTAATGTGTTCTACACATTCACATTGGATTTAGGCCCCTTTAAGCTAAAAAACCTATTTTTACCTTAATTTGATGTTGTAAAGTATATTTGTTTACACTTTCACATTGAATTTTGATCCCTCTTGCATTTTGACCTTAATATCATCATTAATAGGCCCCTAAGACCCTATATTATGCATCCCAAAGCATATTTCAATCAAAATCCTAATAATATCAATAAATAAACTTAATTTCTTAACACCTCGACACTTTTGCCACCTAAAAAGGCCCTATGGGACCCATATGCCACCCTATGGGTATGAGTCCCAGTCAGGTGGGAGCCATATGCTAGGTACGGCGTAGGAGTCCCATTTGGCCAATTTTTTAGGGTTTTGAGCAAGAAAATATAGGTTTTAAGTTCAAATTTCATGAATGTCGGCATGTGGGATCTAATAAAAGGGATATTATATGGATTTCCTATATAAATGAGGTATCAAATCACTATTTCAATAATCATTCAAGATATCAAGTCACGCAAAAAAGAGTTAAGCATTCCAAGACTTTACAAGATCATCAAGAAAGCATTCAAGATCATTTCTAAGGAATTCAAGGGAAAAATACTTCATCAATTATTGTAGAAATTCAAGATCCATCACCATGTCAAGATCATAAGGCTTCAAGCATTTTGTTGAACTAGTGTTGTGATTTGGCATTGAAGATCCAAGATCAAGTAGTGTTCTACGCTTATTTTCAAGATCAAGATCTACATTCTACATGGACACTTCATGTTAGATTGTTGATTCATGTTATGAGAAATTACTCAAGGTATCATTCTTCATGTTTCATGTTTCATATCCTTATTTCATTCTCTCATCATTTGGTTTGATTAATTTAAAGGGGTTTGACCAAGGAAAACCCCCATTTACTAACAAATCAACAAGTTTCCCTCTATCTACATGTGTTATTGTAGATATAGGTGTCTTGGAGCTTGAAGATCACTTGAAGACTAGGTTACAAGCTTGGAGAAAGTTGTTGGAGTTTTCCCCTCATTTGCAAGGTTGCTATCTTCACAAAAAGTTATCTATAGGCTAAAAATTAGGGTTTCAGATCTGAAAATCAATTGGAAAGGAAAAAGCAGGCATTGAAGATCACACTCTAAAAATTTTGAAGCTTCAAAAAACCCTAACTAGACTAATATGCCAGTTCTGGCGTATGATTCTCAGTTTAGGTCATTTCCCAAGTTTTTGCAGTTTCAAAAACCCATTTGCCAGATTTTAGTTTCTACACAGAAACTCAGATCTGGGACTAAATCACCTTGTCTGGCATATGAGTCCTAGTCAACATTAAAATTAGTGTTTTTTAGCATTTCAGAGCTTCATCCAATCATCTTTAGATTTCTAGGTGCACACCTTTTATCTTGCAACTTTTTGTTATGTTTTACATGCATTTTTAGGTCATTTAGTGAAATCTTGCATTGCATTAGGTTTATGCATTAGCTATTTCATTTCAAATAGTCTTTCCAAGCCCTAGCTTGGTGGTGAACCCCTCATTTCATCATTAATCATACCCTAGGACAAACCTATTGTAATATCTCTTTCCCCTTTCTTCATTAGATTGGGATCTCTAGGGTTTCCTTGAATGTGGAGTATAGAATGTTTGTTGTCCTAGGTCCTAAACCCTAGTGATGACAATTTTCTATCTTACAGGTACATATTTGTTGGCTATTGTGAGGATGTGAAGGCATATAGATTGTTTGATCCTGACACATGAGAGGTTCATTTCCAACATGATGTTTGATCCTATTTTCCTTGCCCTTGCTATAGCTGCATCTCAGGGATGGTTAGTGTATCAAATGGATGTGAAGAGTGCCTTCTTGCATGGGGATCTTGATGAGGAGATCTATATGGAGTATCCGCCAAGTTTTGTGTAGGAATATTCACTTGTTTGTAGGCTTCGTTGTTCTTTGTATGGTCTCAAACAAGCCCCTCGGGCTTGGTATGAGAAGATGGATAGTTTCTTGCTTGCTTTAGGATACATTCACTTCCATTAAAATCCCATAGTTTATACTCAAAGACATGGATAAGATCTACTCATACTTGTGCTCTACATGGATGATTTGATTCTCACTGGGAGTTCTACTTCCATGATTCAAAGTAAATAGCGAGCATTGATGGAGCAATTTGATATGACCAACCTTGGTCTTTTGCATTACTTCCTTGGTCTTCAGGTTCATTAGACTTCTAAGGGGATCTTTATTTTCTAGTAGAAGTATGCTCTTGATTTTCTTTGAAGAGGTTTGGCATGGCTGATTCCAAGCTTTCCCCCACTCCATTTCGGTTAGGTGTTGTATTGTCTACTAGTTGCACTACTCCTATAACTTTGATCCTACCTTGTATCAGAAGTTGGTTGGTAGTCTTTTGTACTTGACACATAGTCATCATGATATTTCCTTTGTAGTTGGAATCGTCTCTCACTTCTCATAGGAGCCTCGTGAGATTCATTAGAAGGCCACCAAACATATCTTGAGATACATTTAGGGTACTACTCATTTTGGCATTTATTACACATCAGGTGCATCTCAGATAGTGGGTTTCACTGACTCAGATTGGGCTGGTGATATCAATGATTGGAAGTCTACTTATGGCTTTATTTTTTGCCTTGGTTCTAGTCTGATTGCATGGTCATGCAAGAAGTAGACTGTTATTACATTATCATCGATAAAGGCTAAGTATCAAGGTGCAGTTTGGCTAGTCAAGAGGTTATGTGGCTTCGTCAATTGATGACTGAGTTTGGATTCCCATCCACTCAGCCCACTACTCTCTGGTGTAGCAACTAGAGTTCCATACATATGTATCAAAACCCAATGGAGCATCAACATACTAAACATATTGAGATCCACATGCACTTCATCAGGCAGCTCATCCAAGATGGTGTTCTCAACTTGGAGTATTTTCCTATAGATTAGAAGGTTACAAGACATCTTCACTAAACCTTTGGCTTCACCTCACTATATTCAGTTGCGATCGATGCTTGGGGTGAAGTAGGTTGTCCTTGGGGGGTCTTGAAGAGTCCTCTTTCCTTCTTTAGTTTTTCATCTTTCTTTGCATCTTTTTCTCTCTTTTGGAGAGGATTTTTCTTTGAGAGGGTTTTTCTCCTTTTCTCTCCTTGTGAGAGTTTTTTCTTTTGTACATGGGTACCTCATATGGTATACAATTCTATTCACACACACACACACACACACACACACACACACACATATATATATTTATGTTTTCCATATGGAAATATTAAGATGTTGAACTTGTTTAATTATGTGTTGTTGTACATGCATTATTGGAAAGGGCCAATGATGTTTATTCATTACTACCCTCGGTTGTAAAAAAATTTCTTGTAGGCACAAGAGAACAAGGAGAGGTGGTGTGACATTGTTCATGGCGAGCAATTCAATCAATGTGTATGTTAACATACAACATAATTAAGGATTTTTTGTTCAAATGGCTCTAACTTTCAATGTAATAATACACTAGTTCCTCCAGTAACTAATATGTCATTTTATTTCTTTCATTAACTATCATTCATTTATGTTTGTTCAATTATATATTTTTGTTGTGGTAGGCATGTCAAATGGTTGGGAGGTTTGTAGAGTATGTCAATTTGTAAGCTAACATTTTAGGTAAATTCTTTCAAGAATTTACTTTGGCAATGACCCACTAGACATTGTGTTCTTTTATAATGTTCATTATTCTTTCATTTATGATTTCACACTTACATTTCGAATTTAGAATTTGATTGATTTCATATTATATGTGTTGAAGAACTTAGAATTTCAATTACATTAATTTGTAGATATGTTGTTGAAGTGAGCAACCAAGATCTTCAATCTGCAACACCAAATAACCTCCACAAGAGATAGAAAGAAGAAACAATGGAAGATGGTATTCCATTGAACAAGAATTGCAATATGATACACTATTTAATATTACTACAAAATAATGCAATGCAAAATATGCTAGAGATGCCTTGCTTAAATAAAGGCAAGGATGAGAGATAGGATAAGACAAGATCATGACAAGTGTCTTAATCCTATCACATGAGACAACTAACACATAACTACCTAAGATGATGTGAAGTCTAGATAAGACAACTATGGCTTGTCTAGATAAGACAACTAAGACTTCTAGAAAATTCATATATCCTAAGAAAACTTAACATGTGAATTAAGTCCCCCAAGTCCCTAGTAATGGAATTAACTAGGTACAAGACTTATTCACACCAACACCCCCCTTAAGTGCAACTTAGGGAGGAACAAACCAATGAAAATATGAAAAAGATGGGCCCTAGAAATAAGGCATTTTAAGTTATATTCAACAATTCTCATCATCCTTGGATATATGAGGAATGTGCAAAGGATGCAAATCAATGCTTTGTAGTATGGGGAGGATATTAGCAAAGGAGAATAATTATGAATGTCACTGGATACTTTCCCTCTTAGTTAGTAATTCCAATATGACAATTCAATACATTCAATTTGGTTGTTGTGTTTCAAATTTGAATTTGTTTGGGGATGATCCAAGAATTTGTAGTTGCCATTTCATAGGTTTTTTAAAGGTGAATTGACTGAAAATTCTGTATATAATTTGGATTTGATGTTTATTTGTTGATCCTTATATAATATATATTTTTTTCTACATGTTTGTATGTATGCATACATTCATAAAAACATAAGCATACATGCATACATCCATAGAAACCTATACATACATATACTTTGCAAAATATAAAAGATCCAATAGCCTTTTGCTATAACCATCGATTAATATTTAAAAAAGGCCATAATTATGTCAATATTAGGGTGCAATTATAACAATTTTATCATTCATATATGCTCAAAATTGAATGGGTCAAATTCACAGGTTAACGTTGGAGGTTTACATTAGCAATCATAATAGTCTGCATCTAGAGATTAATCACCAAGCCTTAACACTAGAGACCACTACGCATTCACTCCAATTAATAGGTATGTTGGTTCCAGTGGTGGATTAGTTGCCAATTGAAACTTCATATGGGTATGTGCAGGATCATGATGGGCCAAAAAATGGCTATATGATGGGTATGTGTAGGGTATGTGGTTGCAACTTTTTTTAACCCAAAATTAATGAAATGAAAAGGGTTTTTAAAGGAGATTCTCAGCTTTCCACCAATATAAATTATGCTTTACTTTGAATTTAATAAATAATTATTATTTATTTTCTACTTGAATTACGACTAAAGTCCTAATTGATAGGCTGATTGAAAAACATCTATAGCTTTCAAACGGTATCAAATTTTTTGAATCCAAACATGTGTCACATTCTATGCTTCACATACTATAGGATTAAAAAAAAAAATTCATGAAGTTTTGACCAAGTTATGGTGGTCAAACATAATGAAGTTTTTATATTTTTAAAAGTTGTAATTAAAAATCATAATTAATTATTTACTTGGAAAAAAAAATTACAAAAAATATGCATCACATCGGACATGAGTCCTCTACTTATATAAAATATTATAAAAAAATATTATCATTTTATTGTGGTTAGGGTGGTCGACAAACACCTACTTATTTTTCCCTAAAATTTAAGTGCTACTACATTGAATTTCAAATTTTCACCAAATAGATTTTAAAAAAATAAAATAAACCTAGTAGTTTAGAAACTACATTCAATTTGCTATAGATTCTATTCTTACATATTTTTGAAATAATATAGATAACTTATTCAAACTTTTACGTCAAGTTGCCTAACTCTGATTTTTTTGAATTTTTTGCCACTTAAGGCCCTATTTTTTCCATGATGATCCTGCACATACCCATATATTCAGACATCTAGATAGATTCATATACATATGTATACATCTATATACATACATGCATACATACATATATATGTATATATATGTATATATATATGTATGTATATCTGTATACATACATACATATATATTAATATGAAGACAAAAGCTTACCCATTTCAAAGGTATTGAAGCATTCAAGGCTTAAGACTAATTATATGCCATTTGAGGCCAAGAGGAAGGTTTGTGGGTCTTATGATATGTTGATGGATGATCGGTCTATGATTCCATTTATTGCCTAGATGATTTGGGGATGATGTTTTTTAAGAAGAAGAAGCATCCTATTATGATGATACCAAAGAATTGGCAGAATGTCAAGCCTTTGCATTTGAAAATTTGGTCATACATATGAAGAAAAAAGCTTACCCATTTCAAAGTTATTGAAGAATTCAAAGCTTAATACTTATTATATGACATTTGAGGCTAAGACGAAGCTTTGTGGGTCTTATGATATATTGATGGATGATTGATCTATGATTCCATTATTGCCTACATGATTTGGGGAAGATATTTTTTAAGAAGAAGAAGAAGCATAATATTATGGTGATACCAAAGAATTGGAAGAATGTCAAGTCTTTGCATTTGAAGATGTTGGGAGTGTATGGAATAAATGTCATAATGTAAAACATTATTTTGTGTTCAGTTGCCAATTTAAACTTCACATATTCGTATATAGTGGAAAGATTCATATACATATGTATACATAGATATATAGATACATACATACATACATATATACATATTTATGTATGTATGTATATATACATACAAATATCTTTATATGTGGTCATACATATGAAGATGAAAGCTTAACCATTTCAAAGGTATTGAACTATTCAAAGCTTAGGACTGATTATATGCACACACACACATATATATAGACACACACACACACATATACATATATATATATGTATGTATGTATACATACATATATATAGATATATATAGATATATATACATGCACATATATATACATATATATACATGTGTATACATACATATATAATTAAATAACATGTTTAAGTATACACTTTTATGACATACTAGTGAATTTTGTTGTCAAAAAATAAAGAACAAAAAAATCTTCATTTTTGTCAAAAAAAAGTGAGAGGCGGTTTATTTGTGCACTAACTCACAATACATAACATGAACTCCATAGAGAATTAACAAACTTCATTAAATAATATCTTTTTCAAAAAAAATTCTATAAGGACTATTTAGTAGGGAAAGGGGACTAAATATTGATTACTTGCATTCTTGTGTAACTAGCCTAGCTGTATTTTCTAGTATCTTTTAGATAAGGATGATATCATACTCTAAGGACCTTAATGGTTTCAGCAGTCACACCTTTTGTAAAATAAATATATTAGAAACATAAATCAATGTGACAAAAGTAAGAAGGATCATAAAACGTCCAATTCAAAACCCATACAATCTTCTCCAAAGTAGATGGACTGAGAAAAGACCATAAATTTAGTTCAGGTATATTGAACACTACATACAGTCTGACTACCAAAGGAACTATGTGTTGATTGTGTGCTGATAAAGGAGTTAATAAGAGTCAAATTGAAAATAAATTTTAAATCTACTTAATGCAAAGGAAAGGTTTCTTCAATGTTTTTAAATTTTTGGTGTTGGTAATACCCAACTCCCACATAACTTGGAAGAGCATACAATCATCAATCAACTTTTATAATTTATAATTTCATATTGAGAAGCTCAAAAACCATAGTATATGCATCTTAGTTCAAATAAACTAACATATTAATAATGTTTTTTAAAATGAGTCATCCCAATAACATTGGTAGAAAGATTTTGTATGTTTAAATATATTTTGATGATAGATCATGCAATGTGATTGAAATATAAATTAAAAAAACTACATAATCCAATTCACAAATATTCAAGCTAATATTATGAACTATAGAACTTATATTTCTTTTAATATCTCCAAATGTATTTTACCAAACTTCAATTGACAAACCCTCTAGTGATAACTTACTTCATTAATCAACATTGAAGGAAGCTTTGTGCCTATTTTCAAATACTCTGTTTTCATTCTAAAATTTTGTTGGATTTACTTAAAAATATATAGTGTATATTGTTGTTTTAAATATATATACAGAATAATAAAAATATATTTAGAGATTGTTGTTTACACATAAAAATATATTAAAAATTTATCAACTATATATTAAAAAACTTTTATAAATTGCTATTGCTACAAGGTTATTAACATTTCTACTTTTTCATCTTCATTGTTATATTTATCATATTACAAAATATGACATATGATAAAATATATGTAATATATAAAACTTGAGTTATAATTTGAATTGCAAAATTCAAACATTAAATCACCAAAAAACTATTTTTTAATATACAATAAAATATATAATTTACAAAACTTGAACTGCAAGATAGCCACAAATAATAATTACTAACACATTTTACAGTAAATGAATGCTATTGTGTTGTATTGGACAACCAAAGGATACACACACACATATATATAATGAAAATGCAAGTTGATGTATACAGTTATTTTGAATATAAAGGAGTCTAACAAATGATTCTACATGCTTATATTGATTTGTTGAATGAACAAGCGATAAAAAATATAAAGGAGCCTTTTATGAAGTAAATGACAAATACAAACCCTAAGAAATAACCAAAAATGAAAAATATTTTCTATTGTATTCAGTTGGAATATATAAACACATTCATACACACTTTACATTTTTAAATGTATACATGCATATATATATATAGTAGTTCCAAAATTAAGATGTATTCTATTGTATTCAGCTGAGAACACAATCCTAAGACATTAAGAATACAATTATATGAATCCAGACGAATACACATGGGTTATTAAAAAAAAGGTCTAAGTAGATAGATGCATTATTTTCTGCAGACATATGGTATGATCATCAATTAGGTAGCAATCAAGGTGGTAAAAGTTAATGTAAAATATAAACCTTGAGAAATAACCAAAAATAGTAAATGAACACACAAATTATTGAATTTGTAAATGGGGTTTGTAAGGAATAACCCTTTACCAAAAAAGACCCTCATTTACTTATAACAAATAAAAAGGCATTGCATAAATATAACTGTTAAATGCACAGTTCATGAAAATAACTATAAGTAGAATGTAGAATTTGCATAGTTAATAAAAATATAAGTTGTGAAGTAAAGAATATATGATACAAAGTATTGATATTTCAACACAGGTAAAACATTTAACAATAATTACTAAAAAAATTTAGAGTAAATGAAGGAAGCTATGTTGTATTTGACAACCATATGATAGAAATTTCAACAAAGATAAAATGATTACAGACTTGGGTTTTTAGAAATATTCCCAAAAAAGTAAGAAAGGGTTTCATGATAATAATTCCTTAGTCACACGAATATAGAAATGGGTTTTTAGATATATTTTGAAAAACTTGGCAAGGGTTTCATGAGATTAATTCCTTAAGCACACATATTTCAAAAAAAATAAGTAAGGGCTTACAAATATATGGCAAAAAACAAATGGGCTATTAAGAAAAAGGTTGAAGCAGAAAAATACATTATTGATGCATACATGTGGTCAAACCCATGAGATTCCTCATCATTTTAGAAGAAAAAATCATGAAACATTGAAGGGTTTACTAGACCATGAGCGCACAGTAAAATGGAGAGTAGGAAATAATCATTTTACCCCAAAAAACTATGGGAAATAATCCACCACTAGACCCAACAAACTCAAATAACACATGGTTAAAAGGCCTTGAATAGGAATGATTTTCTAGGTAAAACAAGTAGTAATCATTAATCAATCAGCGAATAAACCCTTCATGGGTCCACAAAGATGTAGAATAAAATTTATGATTCACAAGTACCATTGTTTTCATTTTGAAAGGAGAATAATGTTCATTGTTACCTCAACCCATGGAGAGTAGCCATCACCATCGAGAACCTTCCATCGTCGTCGAGAACCTTACAACAAATGTGGTGAAATGATGAAAATGTATTTTTTACAATACAAGACCATGGGAAATAAGCCATCATCAAAATCGAAGTGGAGATTAAATGGGGTGAATGTGTGGTGGTGTCCAGTGTTAAAGTTTGTCGCTTAATGTGTAGATACAGATTATAATGGGCATGAAAATAAACCTCCAACATTAACCCTGAATTAGACCCATTCACTTTTGAGCATATTTGAATGATAAAATTATTATAATTGCATGTTAATAGTGACACAATTAGGATTTTTAAAAACAAAAAAATGGTGGTTATAACAGGTGACAATTGGGATGTTAGGTGGCGGCAAGTGGACACCTCTAAAAGGTAAATTTTTTTACCCTTGTGCACATATTGAACACTCTCACATTTGACCAAATTTCCCACAAGAAAAAACAATAGCTATTAGCTATTAACTCATGAGTGAATAAAACCCATAAAAAAAATTGTCAATTCCACAAACTGGTTGCACGAAGTTAGCCCTGGCGGATATTGTGACATCTCCCCTATTACTTTTTTCATTTTGTGTATTTTGTATGTAGACTAGCACTTGCATCTAAAAGAGGTTCAAGGATTACGTCTATAGATTTTTTCCACTTAGATAAATTTAGATTTTTCCTTTACAAAAATTGGGTTTTATTTTATTTTGGTTTTTTTAGATTTTACATGATATTTTGAAACAATTTACTATTAAATGGAAGTTGATTTATGAGTAGCTGAAATTTGTTTTCAAGCAACTAAACATTGGTTAAATGGTGAGTAAATCATGTTTTCAGGCATGAGAAATGATCAATTTTGGACTTGCAAGTCTAGAGGAGAAGCCTATCGACTAATTATTATAACTTTTTAATGGACTTTGTTATATGAGATTGTTGATTGTGTGTATTCCTTTAATGCTTGTTATTTAATCAATTCACTTATTTGACATAACATTTTGATGTAGAACAGTGTAGGAAAACACAAACCAACTCAATCAAACCCTTGAAAAAGTCATAACACCTCAAACACAATGATTTCCTTCACAACTTGACATTATGCCTTGAAGCACAACAAACATGGTATTTTAGCCATAAATTTCAGATAATACCTCCAACCCACAACCTAAAACCTATTTTGGATACCCATTAAACCCTTTTTAACATATCCAAAAATTAGGGGTGGTTGTTTTGGAACGACAAAGCCAAAAATTGCTGCTACACTTTGAAAAGGCCTAATTAGGCTTGTTTGAATGACACCCAACAAGGTTTTCAAAAATCAGACCCAAAATCTTCATACCAATCACTTAGATGTGTTAAATAAGGTATTCCCTAACATTTCCAATCATCACCAACAATTTCCCAAGAGATTTTTGCCAAACCCTAACTCCTATGCACATTCTTTGCCCAAAATCATTAGAATTTTGGCCTAGGGCATCAACAAACTTGCTCACAATACCTTCCCCTACTCCTAAAACATTTTAGACACCAAAAAAACCCTAACCCCATCCATTCCATGAAGTTTCATGAGATTTCACTGATGGAATGGTGGGTTTTACATTTTTGTTGCCTTCAAGGAAAATAAATAAGGGTTTCAGACCGAATTTAGAAAAATTGCTCTAAAATGAAAATGAAATAATATTCAATGCATCATCAATCCCAATGCATAAATAATCACTCCCAAGCCATAGCAAAATGTACAAGTTGTTGAAGCAGCAAATTACAATGAGAAAATGTAGAAAACAAGCTTTATTGATGTTCAACTTTCCAAAAATCACCACCAGAACTTTGGTTCAACCATTACATGATGTATTTATGCTTTTCCAACCAAAACCAACCTACTACAACTACCTTTTTAACTTCTAACTATTCAACTTCCTCCAAATGCAAAAAATGCAAAGTTGCATAACAACATTTTACAACTTTTTGCCATTTTCACAATATTAACCAAAATTGATTCCCAACAACCTAACTGACATTCAATGACCTTATTCATGGTCTTAAAAACCTTATTACATCAAAAATACACAAAACTAAATAATAACCCAACATTTGCAACATTTTCATATTAAAAGCTATGGTGCCCTGCACCATACTCCTCGGGCAAAAGGAAATCAAGTCCCCTTGAGGACTATGTAGCAGTAGAAAATTCATGTTTTTACATGATATTATCTAACCTCCAAGTGCTTACTCCATTAGGAAATCCCTTCCAATGAATCAAGTATTGAAAATTAGCATTTTTGTTTGCATTCTTGAACTCTTTTCCACTTAAGTTATGCTCCAACTACTGAGGGTTGCTTGATGGATGCTCCCTGACCTGTTCCTTACTTGATAATGGTGTTAAACCTACCTATTTACCCATTACCATACCTCTTCCATTCTTGCAATGAATCTCCTTCATGTTCACTCCTATTGTGTGCTTAACCTTGCTCTTTTTCCTTTGCAACTTATCTTTGATCCCTTCACTCTTCCTTTCCATCTCTTTCATCTAATATTCTACCCCAATGTCTATTGCTTGCTCAAGTTTACCAACCTCTAATATGAAAGAATTTGAATTACTACTATCCTCCTTTGAAAACATGGAATGAATCACCTCTCTTATCCTCATATCAACACACTTCTCAAGTCCTTCCTGAATCCCCAAAATCAATTCATCCTTGACCTTCCACAAATCAGATTTTGACACTAACTCAATATCACTTCCCTTAAAATTCAAACCATTCTTCAAGTCTATTGTGTTAGTATCTTCATGTTTAGTGGTGGCTGCAAAATCCAAGTGCTTTTCTTCCTCTACCTTTATGAAATATTTTCTACCAACCATCATTATATTAGCTTGCTTAGTTTCTCCTTTATCATCTTCTTTCAAGGGTGTCAAAGTAAAAGAGATTCCATCTTTGCTTATCTCATAAGTATTTTTCCTACCATCATACACAACATGCCTATCAAATTGCCAAGGCCTCCCTAGTAGCAAATGACACACATCCATAGGTAACACATCACATAGAATTCTATCCTTATACCCCCATATATTTAACTCCACCCAAGCTTTCTCATTAACCAAAACAAATTATCCCTCATTCAACCAAGAAACTTTGATAAGGAGTATCATGTGGTATCATAGGCAAATGAAGTTTCTAAACCATCTCATTAGAAACCATGATATGTGCGATTCCTAAATTAATTACAACCTTACATACCTTACCCATGCACTTGCAAGTTGTTTTGAAGAGTATCCTTCTTTGTGATGGCTCCTTCTCCATTGATTCTTTGATGAGTGTTCTTACCATTAGTGATTCTCCAACTTCAGAAGCAACATGTTATGATGGAGAGTTTACACTCTCATTGTCATCTTCTTGCACCAATTGATTCCTTCTTTCACCTCCATGTGAACTATAGGTTTGACCTTCATTGCACTGCCATGCTTGGTGTCCAGATTTTTTGCATTGATAGCACCTTCGTGTGAATCCTTGTGAGCCTCTTCCTTGAACTCCAAATATCCCTCTAAAGCTTGATCTACCACCTCTAAATCCACCTCTTACATTAGCAACTTGTTTTTTGTCCTTGCTTGTATCTTCTTAACTTTCATATGATTTTCTTAGATTAGAAAATGAACCTCTTCCTCTAGAAGTGTTGTCTCTGCCCCTAGTTTTTTTGTCTTTCCTTCTCTTTATTTTTTCTCCAGCCCTTATTGCCATTCGATAGCACTCCTCAACCATTCTTGGATTTTCCAAAGTTAAGTCATATTGGATGTTGTATCTCAATCCACTCAAATATCTAGCCACCTTCTCCACTTCATCCTCCATGTGACTTGCCCTTATACTCAACTTATAAAATTCTTCAGTATAGGATTTGATATCCATTTATTTTTGCTTCAAACCTTGAAGTTTCTTAAACATTTGAACTGCATAATAAGATGGTAAAAACTTACCCTTAAGTCTAGCCACCATTCTATCCCAAGAAACACTTTTTGACTTACCTCTCTTTCTCCTTTTAGATTGCTCATAATCCCACCACAATAGTGCATGACCCTTCAACTTTGTTTTTGCTATCTTCACCTTTTTCTCCTCAAATACATCTTTACACTTAAAATAATTGTCAAGTGTTTCAATCCAATCCAAAATTTCTTCATCATTCAAATTACCTCCATACTTGGGTACATCAATCCTCACGTTGGGTTTATCCTCCTTGACTACTCTCTGCAACTTAGCCATCCTCTGATCATCATAATCCAATTCATCTTTCTCTTCTTCTTCAGTCTCTTCTTCTTCCTCTTCGGTGTCACTCTCATCACCCATGACCATACCTCTTTTCTGACTTGTTTCCAGAGTAGCAAGCCTCTCCTTCAAATCTCTAATCTCTCTAGCATGATTTTCCTTCAACTCATTCACTTCTCTAGCAATGGTTTTCCCTTTTAGAGGCATTTTTTTCACTTTTTGCTTCACACTTTCCTTGGGTATGTGTAGGATCATGATGGACCAAAAAATGGCAATATGATGGGTATGTGGCTGACGACTTATTTTTACCCAAAATTGATGAAACAAAAAAGTTTTTAAAGGAGATTCTTAGCTTTCCACCAATATAAATTATGCTTTAATTTGAATTTAATAAGTAATTATTATTCATTTTCTATTCAAATTACAACTAAACTCCTAATTGATAGTCTAATTGAAAAACATATATAGCTTTCAAATGGTATCACATTTTTTGAATCCAAAATATCGTCACATTCTATGTTTCACATACTATGGGATTAAAAAAATAAAAAATTGAATTTCATGAATTTTTTACCAAGTTAAGGTGGTTAGACATACAATTTTTTTATATTTTTTAAAAGTTGTAATAAAAAATTCATAATTAATATTTACTTGGAAAAAAATTACAAAAAAATATGAATCACATCGAGACATGAGTCCTCTACTTATATCTAAAATCTTATAAAAAAATATTATCATTTTATTGTGGTTAGGGTGGTTAGACAACACCTACTTATTTTTCCCTAAAATTTAAGTATCGCATTGAAATTTCAAATTTTCATAAATAGATTTTTTGTTTTAAACAAACCTAGTAGTTTAGAAACTAAATTCAATTTGCTACAGATTCTATTCTTACATATTTTTGAAATAATATAGATAAATTATTCAAATTTTTATGTCAAGTTGCCTAACTTTGCTTTTTTTTATTTTTTTGCCACTTAAGGGCCTATTTTTTCCATGATGATCCTAGACATACCCCCTTCTTGTTTGACACTTTCTATCCCTTCTTTAGATCATACCTATGCTTTGATACCAATTTTATGCAGATCAAGGTAGGAAAAAAACAAACCAACTCAATCAAACCCTTAACAAATTCATAACACCTCAAACACAATGATTTCCTTCACAACTTGACACAATGCCTTGTAGCACAACAAATAGGGTATTTTATCCATAACTTTCAGATAAGACCTCCAACCCAAAACCTAAAACCTGTTTTGGATATCCATTAATCCCTTTCACAAGATATCCAAAAATTAGGGGTGGTTGTTTTGGAATGACAAAGCCAAAAAATTGTTGCTACACTTTGAAAAGGACTAGTGGGACAGTTAGCAGATAGAGAGAGACATGAAGAATAGATAGCAGACTTGGATAGAAATAGAGAAAAGGGTGGAGAGGGAAGGTTGAAAGGCACATGAGCCAAAAAGATGAGAAAGACAAGGGGAGGAGAAAAATGATTGGAGAAATTGCAAAGAAGAAAATTAATGAGAGAACCTAAAAAACACAAAACTAATTCAGTAAAAGGACATGAGAAATTCATAAATGAGAGGGAAAAATTCAAAAGAGAACACTAGGGTAAAAATAGAAATCAAAGTGAACAATTGAAAGGAGAAAGAAAGAGACAAAGGTAAAAATAAAAAATGAGAAAAAACCTGATAATCAAAATCAATAAGAGAAAGATACAAGATTAAGAGAGAAATAATAGGAGACACAAAGGTAAACAATTACTAAGTGAAAAAAAACAATAAAAGAGACGGTTATGTAATTTTTAAAATATCTCAAATCTTAAATTAAACTTAAAGGGAGATAAAAAATTTATAAAACGAAAGAAAATGATCAATTGATATTTAGGCTAGATATTTAGCCTAAATATCAACCGTAAATAAAAATCTAACCTGAAATAGAATCTTAAATCTTAAATTAAAACAAAAACAAATTTAAGAAAAAGTTAATATATAAATATAATATTTTATACATAAAAAGGTAAGATGAATCAAAACAAAATACGGGAAGAGACAGATTTAAGAGAAACTTAAAGGGAGATAAAAAATTATAGAAAGAAAGAAAATGATCAATTGATATTTAGGCTAGATATTTAGCCTAAATATCAACCGTAAAAATCTAACCTGAGATAGAATCTTAAATCTTAAAATAAAACAAAAACAAATTTAAGAAAAACTTAATATATAAAAATAATATTTGCCAAAATTTTATAATTTGAGGCTATAAATATTAAGAACAATTATCTTAGGATATTATATAATTTAAATATTGAAATAACAATAAAGAAATAAAATATATTATGTAATTAAAATATTGAAATAACAATTATTAGTAAAAAAGGCTATAAGAATTTTAATATATATATATATATATATGAAATTTAATATATATAGTATTCAATAACATAATTCTACAAAAATAAGTGAAAGAGACAAATTAACGAGGAGAAGAAGGTTAGGAAAATTCTAAATAAGATAAGTGAAAAGGACCAATTAACGAGAAGATGAAGTAAGGTTAGGAAATTCTAAATAAGATAAGTGAAAAGGACAAATCAAGAAGGAACTAAAAAATAAACAAGAATGAAGAAGAACAACGAGAATAAGAGATGAATAAGAGAAAAAAAGAAGAGGGACTACGAGAAGAAAAGGAGGGAAAGAGAAATGAGGAAGGGCAAGAAAGTGGGAGGAACAAGGAAGAGAAAGGAAGGGAAAGCACATGTGGGATGAAGAGGATGGAGAGCAAACCGGGAAACCCGAAAGAGCAGGGGAGGGGGAAACCGAGCAAGGTGTGAAGGGGCAAGGTTGGCACAGCCAGACGGGGGAGAGGGGATTACGAGGGATTATGAGGGAGGACATTGAGGTTGTTAAGGAGGGGTTTCCAAGTGAAACTCAAAGCCCAACCTCCATCTCGATTAAGGTTGGAGGGGTGATTATTGATTTCAATGGCCTCTTTGAGTTTTCTCTTGAAGAGGTTGTCTTCATTGAACAAGATTTTGGTGTCTTCTAAGACAATATGATGCTTTGTCTTGAAGGAGTGTTCAGCTAGAGCAGATTTGGATATACGTTCATGTCTTATGTCAGCGCAATGCTCTTTGATTCTTGTGTTGATGGAGCGTCCTGTTTCTCCAATGTAGGGGATACCGCAGGAACACGACACTTTATAGACACCGGATTTGAGGAAATGATCTTGGGGGTCTTTGGGGGAAGGAATGTGGTTCCTAACGGTGAAGATGGGCTTGAAAGTGCAATTGATGCCTTTTTTGAGGAGGATCTTGGCAATTTTTTGAGAGACACCCTCAACATAGGGGAGGGTGGCTAAGGGAAAGGAAGGGGGGCGGGACGCTGATGGTTGGAGAGTGAGCCTTGCTTTGGCTTGGCTGATTGCTCTATTGATTTGTTTCCTTTTGTACCCATTTAATGAGAAGACATGGATAAGGTGGGCCAATTCTTGGTCTAGGTGCTCATTGTCACAAATTACAAAAGCTCTGTGAGCTAGGGATTTGAGGACCCCAGATTTTTGGCATGGGTGATGGTGCAATGAAGAGTGAAGGTAAAGGTCAGTGTGGGTAGATTTTCAAAAGATAGAACAAGATAAAGAACCATTGGCTTTCTTGATGAGAAGAATATCAAGGAAAGAAAGTTGGTTGTCTGATTCAATTTCCTTGGTGAAAGCAATGTGAGGAGAAATGTTGTTTAAGTGGGAATGGAATTCTTCTAGTTTTTTAAGGCCATGTGACCAAAAAATATTAGTGTCATCTACATAACGTTTCCACCACTTTGGTTTGAGGGGGAACGAATGGAGAGCGATATCTTCAAAGTGTTCCATGTAGAGGTTGGCCACGATGGGAGAAAGGGGGGAGCCCATGGCCACCCCATCGACTTGTTCATAAATTACACCTTGGAAGGAAAAGAAGGTAGATTTGAGACATAACTCAACTAAGGAAGCAATTTCATGGTTTGCTTTTTGCTTGATAAGCTCAATTGAGTCATGTAAGGGGACTTTGGTGAAGAGGGAGACAACATCGAAGCTAACCAGAATATCATTATTATCTAGTTTCTTATCTTTGATGAAATCAACAAAATGGGATGAGTTTTTTACAAAGGAGTTTGATTTACCAATGAGAGGTGAGATAAGTTTGGCAAGATGGGTTGCCAGACGGTAGGTAGGAGAATTAATGGTATCAACGATAGGTCGAAGGGGGGTGCCAGCTTTATGGATTTTGGGAACCCCATAGATGCGAGGGGTTACTTCTTTGGATGGATAAAGCCATTTTTTGGTATTATCATCAAAAGATGATCCAGCAATGGCAGCTCTAACCTTTTTGATTAATTTAGAGATAGGATCCAAGCGTTGATTGAAAAAATCGCATTACGTTTTATCCAAATCTTGATTATTAATGATCATGGGCTGGAAACAAAATGTTATTAAAAGGACTAATTAGGCTTGTTTGAATGACTCCCAACAAGGTTTTGAAAAACCAAACTCAATTTCTTCATACCAATGGCTAAGACATGTTAAATAAGGTATTACCTAACATTTTAAATCATCACCAATAATTTCCCAAGAGCTTTTTTCCAAACCCTAACTCCTATGCACATTCTTTTCCCAAAATCACGAGAATTTTAGCCTAGAGCATCAACAAACTTGCTTACAACGCCTTCCCCTACTCTTGAAACATTGTAGACACCAAAAAAACCTTAACCCCATCCATTTCACCAAGTTTCATGAGATCTCACTGGTGGAATGGTGGGTTTTACATTTTTCTTGCCTTCAAGGTAGTTAAAAAAGGGTTTCAGACCAGTTTTAGCAAAATTGCTCTAAAATGCTCAAAACCCAATGAAAAACAATGAGACTAGATTTAAATGAAATAATATTCAATGCCTCATCAATAACAATGCATAAATAATCACTCCCATGTCGTAGAAAAATGTACAAGTTGTTGTAGCAGCAAATTACAATGAGAAAATGTAGAAAATAAGCTTTATTGATGTTCAACTTTCCAAAAATCACCACCAGAACTTTGGTTCAACCATTACATGATGTATTTATGCTTTTCCAACCACAAATAACCTACTACAACTACCTTTTTAACTTCTAACTATTCAACTTCCTCCAAATGCAAAAAATGCAAAGTTGCATAACAACTTTTTACAACTTTTTGCCATTTTCACAATATTAACCAAAATTGACTCCCAATGACCTAACTAAAATTCAATATCCTTATTCATGGTCTTAAAGACCTTATTACATAAAAAATACACAAAACTAAACAATAACTCAACATTTGCAACATTTTCATATTAAAAGCTATGGTGCCCTATACCACATTTTAATTAAATAATAATTAATTATTATGATTATCTAATAATACTATTAAGATACTTGGAGTCCATGTGATGTTTAAAAAGAACTATTATTAAAGAAAGTGAACTGTCTTGATATTTAAAATACAACAAACATATGATCTAATTTTGTGAAGAGATGTACACAAATGAATTAATTAAATTAATAATGCGTATTTAAGTAATATATTTATAGAATAATATTTAAATAAACTAATTAATATGTCAGTGAAAATTAATACTTTTTAAAAAATAGAAAAAGTAAATTAGAATGAAAATTTTATTGTTTTTATTAAATAATTAAATGAAAAAGTTTGGATAGAAGAATTTCTCAAAATAGAATGTCTTAATATATCTAATCCTTATAATTTGTGTTTTGAAATAAAAAATACTTCACTAAAATTTATAGAGAAAGAGTTTTATATTTTATTTTAAAATAAATTATAAAGAATATATTATAATATAAAGGTTTTAGTAAATGAATGTACATGAAAATAAGATATGGTATTTTAATTGAATTATGCTTGAATATTGATGGTTTTCTTGGAATTGAAATTTTTTCCTATAAGTAAATTATATTTTAAATTAACAAATTATTTATTAAATAAAGTTAGAATCTAATTTATCTAAATTTATAAAAGTATTTTCAATTTGACATATAAGATTTTGTATCCAAAGATTATCTAAATTCATGATTTCTTATAAAAGAGAGTAGTATTGGAATTGTAGATGTGAAATGTCTTGTAGTAGTAATAAGAAGCATAATTTAGTGAATATAAGACAAAAATATAATGGCCCTTCTCCCTTCAAATAATACACATATTTTGTAATTTCTTATATTAATGAAGTAGATTTGATGAGCCTATCTTGGATCATAAATATGATGCAATTTTTTTTTGGAACAAGTTGTAAGACAATCATAATATTATTTTAATTTGATTCAACTTTGATATTGAATTATTTTATTTGAAATTGACGCAGGAGCATCCAGGGTCTGAGAGAAATCATGTATCGATCTGTGTTATTCCACTCAATAAGGGTTGATCATGTTCATTGGCAAGACTTTGGCTTATCGGTGGGACGCCTCTTTTGGTCCCAACGACATACCAATGACAGTTCAATAAGTGAGAAGTGTGTGAGTTACATTGGCAGGAGGGTTACTTTTTGGAAGGAAAACATCTGATGTCCCAATGATGGGCTGATATATCTTTAGGATTTGGCAATATGTATGTCAGCGGTGGGAGGTTAACATTTCGGCAGGACCCTATTCTATGTCCCAGTGATGACCCGATGATGGAAGAGTGAAATGGGGGTTCATCAGCGTGGGACTAAGTGGTTGATAGGATGACATTTGATGTCTCAGCAACAACCCGATGTTCATAAGGAAGTTAACAAATGACATCGAGAGGATTTGGGTGTATCGGTAGGACAGGGGAGAAAGTTCCAACGATAAAACAATATCACATGCATCAAAGTGATTACAGGCTATCGATGGGAAATGATAATAAGTCTCAACAATGGGACGATGGAAGTTGGGTGACATGTGGGACCTAACATGATAGTGATGTGAATAGACAAATGGAAATTAACGATTGGTCATGTAATTCACATCCTTTTCGTGAATTACATGGTAGCGGGTTGGAAGGGTGGACCCATGTCAAAATGATGTAGCATATTATCATCAACAAGACTCTTGAGGTGGTCCCAATGATACTGATGGAACTTCATATTTTTGCTCCTTGTGTTCCATTCCTGCCCTACCTGGTGTTAGTCTTTCATGGTGTCAAAATTTTCCTCGGGTTGGGGGTTTTAGCTTTTCTTACATGTAAAACCCTTGTGTTTATTTTATGCCTTGGTTGGGATCTATTTCGCTGTTACTTTTGATGGTTTTAAAATGACTTATGTCCTATCATTCCGTCTAGGCTGAGTCCCTTTGTTTTAAATTTTTCTTTCCTCCGCAGGGTTTTATTTTCCTAAGTCTTGGTTGGCCCTGTGTTTCATCTTTTAAAAACAACTTACGTCATTGTTTACCATCTACCTAGTGATGTCCCCTTGTATTATTAATAACTGTTTTATTTTGCAGAAGGATAAAATTCGTGTGACTGTTGATCAATGACCATCTGATCTTAGCCGTTCCTCGCCATCCCGCGATGACCCCACCACACTACTTTGGTTGATCGCAATATCACAGGCGGGCACCACGTGTCTCATCTGGTGAGGCCGAAGGAGATAGGTTTGGTTGACAGTCGATCAATTATCATCAGATCTCAACGGTTGCCTGCCATTGCATGATCAGAAGTTACAGGGTTTTTACTGATCGTGATATCATGGGCGAGCACCACATGTCTCATCTGATGAAGCCAAAAGAATAAAGGAAATAATGTGGTAAATTAATCAAGACTTAATACATTAAAAGACAGGTTACTAAAGTGTTCTTGAGATGCACATGTTTTAAATCAACGGATATGTTATAATCTTGACAAAAAAGCTGCTCGACGGTTAATGATAAGGCTGGCAACTATGTTGAAGGAACAAGATCACTGATGCCCAAGATCTATGGTTGCCCGCCATCGCGTGATCCAAAATTGCAGGATCTTTACTGATTGCAATATCAAAGGTGACCACCATGTGGGCTTCCTTGGAAACATATGGTATGGTGGGCCCCTTATTCCCACGTTGGCGATTGTGTTAGCTTGTTTTGAAGATGGTCATTCGATGATTCGATATAACTGAAGGATCAAAGACTAGAATTTAAATCTGCATCAAATATGGTTGGAGGCGTTCATGCAGTGCGTGAGTGAGCTTTAATGGCGGATGACACACTTATTGGCATGATTTGATCGAAATAAAATCAATTCTCCTATTTTATTTGTATCACAAGGCATTCAAGTATTTTGCGGAGCAGTTTCAGAGGAATTTGGGAAAAGATTTGTTGTGCTTGTCATTGAGCTTGTTGATAAACGTGTTAGGGCTATAGTTTAATTATAGTTGTGAGAAATTGTAGTATTTTGTTCTATAATTTTCTATCTTTGGTTAGTCCTAGCTATTTGAAGTGTAACGTTTGAAAGAGGCCCTAGTTTGTTTGAGATGGCACCACCCAAGCAACATTCTGGCCAAATTGACTATTTAAGAAGAAACTTGTATGATGATTTCCTAGATCAATTGCCCTTGTCAACGAATGATAGAAAGAAGGGATTAGTTCTGATGTGAGGGAAAATCCTGGGGGAAGGGTTAGTATATAATTTCTCCAACATAGTTGATGCTAGGGTTCCCCTCACAGGTTTGGAAATGTTCAGATTGTGGTATGGATAGAGGAATATGCCTCACCCTTTTTCAAATGGCTAGATGTATGATATGGGGAAGCTGGTGGTACCAAATGTGTTCCCTGATGTAGACCTGCTTAGGGCAGTGGCTACAAGATATGATCCTGTCACATGAGTAATCAGAGATAATGATGGAGGGGTTCTGCTGAGGATTAACAGAGATGATATCCAACAGATTTTTGACTTGAGTGAACCGAGTGAAGACTTGGTTCTTATCAATCTTGAGGAAATGAAGTAGGAATATGCAAAGTTGAAGTCTCTTTTTTAGAGCTAAGTTGCTTCCACCTCATCTGGCTAGGGCAGGAGGTTCAAGATTTCATATTAGCCCCAATGAGCAGGCACCTTTCAGATTAAACAGTTTTGCAAATCATTTCTTGGCCAATTTCTATTCATTGTGTCAGATTTTGGGTTTCAGTCCTAGTGTGGTGATGCCCATTCCATACATGCTCATGGGGGTGCAAATACAACACCCTAACTTCTCTGTGACATATGACTTTGCTTCTTTCTTGGTTGAGAGGATACATGAAGGGCAGTCAAAGTTGTAGAAAAATTATACTGGCACTCAATTCCTCTGGTATTATATGCTGATGCATATGTTCTTGTTCAAGAATGCTGACTTTTTCTCAGAAAAAATAGAAATAAGGCAATTTCCTCAAGCCAAAGGGGAGGAAGCCAGAATTAAGAGTCTGCCATAACTGGGGTGTCATTATCCCATATCCAGTTAGCACTATTTTGAGGCTGTATGGTTTTCAGGGAACCCCTCATATACTGTCGTACAATGTGCCACCAAGAGTGGGGTTCACAGAAGTTATGTGGAAAATAGGTTGTATCCATGAGGACAACCTCATTGGGAGGGGTAAGGAAACATTTTTCCTTGATTATAGAGTGGTGTCTGATTATGCATTTTCAAAGGGAGGTTGGGTGCATTTTGAGAAATTCTTTGATAATTACCATTTTAGGTGTGGTCCAAAGTGGCAACATGATCCTGAGGGTTTCTTTGCCCTTTTTAGACAAATAATAAAGGCTAGAAAGTTTGTGCATGAGTTCAACTTTCCTAAGGACCTGATTAGAAATGAGTTTGACCTAAATAAGCAGGAGTTGAACAAGGAGAAATGGATAGCTTATGATAAGCTATTAGATATTGTGCACAAAATGGATTCGAAGTATAATCCATTGTCGGAGTTCAATCCATACCATAAGAAAATTGACTTTCTAATGGATAACTTCAAGGAAATTATGGGCACATTGAGGACCAAAAAGATAAATTTAGAACTGAGTCTGGCTGTTTAGGCACAAGGTGCTAGACCAATTGAAACAATGCCAGCATACTAGCCTATAGAAAGGTGGCCCATTTACAGGAGGAAAAAGGATGACAATAGTGATGAAGAAGAAGTGGACAAAAAATAAAAGCAAATAATGAAGGTGCCTTCACAACCAGGTCCAAAATTCAAAGTGCATAGGGCAATCAAAATCATTGATTTAGAATCATCACCAGAAGATAGTCCCTCATCACCACCATCTGAGCCAAGCCCTAAGAGGCAAAAAATTGATCAACCACATGAGGGTCTAATGGATGAAATTGTTGTTACTGATCATGACATGCAGGTTGGTATGCCTCCCCCCCCTAGGCCAACTAAATTGGCTTTATCTGATTTAGATATGAAAGGAAAAAGTGTACAAGATGTAAGAATGGAAGCATGCAAGGAGTTTCTAGATGACAATACATTTGTAAAAAATCTTGTATTCTTGCAATTGTTATGGAGGATGAAATTTGAAGAATATCAAGATAAATGTAAGAGGAGAAGAGAACTAAGACCTAACAGGTCAAACCAGGAGAATGATAAGGAAGTAAAAGCTGAATTAATGGAAGAATTCAAGAGAATCACTCCTGAAGAAGGAAGAAAACTGGTGAGTCAAGCTGGTGTGTTGATTCTGCCTGAATGGGACATTGTAGATGTACCATTTAATGCTATTCTAAAGTCCAAGCATCCCTTGCAAGACTCTGAAGAGGAAGTCAAGGCGGCATTGCAAGATTCCACCTTCAGTGAGGAATATGAAACTTTGACAATTTGGGCACTGGCCCCTCAAGGAAGAAATCCGAATGTTATAGATATTAATCCAAATTTCAGAGGAGGATTAATAATAAAGAGAGCTTTAGAGACCTCAACCACCAAGGCCACTAATTTGACTGTGAATGTGGCCAAATTGGCCCAAAAGACTGTTGAAAGGGAGGAGGCTGAAAAGAAGAGACTAATGGAGAAGTATAACCTTTTGATTGAGGAATACAACAAGATGTAGCAAAAGAATGTTGAGTTGCAGACTGAGGTGGAAAGGATTAGGTATAAACAGATTGGGGAGACATCAAGTGATCCAGGGACTAGTACATTACCTTCCACAATAGGGTCAGTGCCTCATGCTTCTCCAATTGTTTCCACACCAGGGTCTCCCAATCAAAATATTTCCCTCACCCCTCCTTTAGAATAAATTGATGAAGAAATAGAGTGCTCTGTTGATCCTAAAAAGAAGCAGCTCTTCAAAAGAATTGATGAATTACAGGCATCATTAAAGGTAAGTGAGGAGGGATCTCTTTCAAGGAAAAAGGAGATTGTTACTACTATCTTGAGGCATTTAAATGAAAAGGTTGATAATAAATTGCTATCTATACATTCTTTATATTCTTTGTTGTTAGATGCAATAAAGAATATTGATAGGGATCAGGAGGTAGTGATACCATTGATTGAAAATTGGATCCCTAGGGCTAGTGATTTAGATGTCATGTATAAGGCCTCAAGGTTTGATACAAATAATAGGCCCCAATCATTAAAGCCTACTCAAGTATTAGTTGAGTCATTGTAGGGTTTTCAAACCATACTAGATGATTTGAGCAGGAAGATCAGGGAATTGGTGAGGAATTTTAATTATTGGGGTAACACATTGTTACCTGATATAATTGACAGGTAGAGGAAAATCAGGTCACTCCAGCAATGGTAGGATGAAGCAAGTGAGGTCATCAATGATCAAATTAAATTAATTTGTGATGGCTCAGATTATGATTTGTTGGTGACTTGTATGGATAAAATCATTAGTACCAGCTCATTTTTGGAATTTTTTGAAAGAGATGCAAATTAGGTAGCGGTAAAATACACACCTTATAGCACCAAGGTGAATGAGGTAATTAATTTTGACTAGAAGACTAATGAAGAATACCAGAAATGGGTAACTAAATATTATTGTAGAAGATAAAAGGAATGGACTACTAACGGTGGTCGTCGGATGTTCATTCTAGCGGTTTCCAATTTTCTTTGTTGGAAATCTCGGTGTGTGGGTTTCTTGTGGTTTTTGTTGCATCAAATTTTCCTCGGTGACATGATAGACAGAAGAATATTTCCAAGGTGATGGTTGTTGTAACAATTTTAGAATAACATACCAGTGTGCCAATTGGGCGGTTATGTGGCTACTACGGCACGATGCTTATTTCTCCTTCATTTTCTATAAGAGCGATTTCAAGGCAATCTGGTTAACAAATTAGATAATTTTTGGAATTGATCTAAATTGAAGTTGCATAGTAAATTGTAAAGTTCGATGGTTTTAGAAAAATGCAATTCGGGTTTTGAGTCATTCTGTAGCGAGTTTTTGAGCTCATGAAGGTTTAATGTTGTATACTGTTATTTGAGTTGACAAATCCAAGCTCATATCTCTCCATTACATGCATGTCGGTTTTAGATAAAATAACCAAGGGTTGTTGTTCATCTCATTGTTGTGGTGTGTGGTTCTATTTTGGCTATAATTCAAGAATTAATTAAAAGCCTTGAATGAGATTATAAGCGGATATATATGTTTTGTATAAGGATTTGATAAGTAGTATTGAGTTAGAATACATGGTGATGAGATACAATGCAATGTCATCAAGGATTTCATGTATATTGTATGATTAGATCTATCTTTCATACTTCCTTATGAATTTGACTCCTCAATGGATAAATGGAATGATCTAAGTTGTAATTACCCATATGATTAGAGTATTTGTTTGTCTTTTCCTAGAGCTTGCTACAAATTGTAAATATATGTCTATCTTATACTGTGGATTGTGTAGTAATTATCTCATGCTCTAGATGGTTGATATTATTGATGAATAGCCAATTCTATTCGATACTATCCTATCATGTTGGGCTATTAAGTGAGATTATCTGGTATTGTTAATGTTGTTTATAATAATGGTGTAGAGGTTGTAAACACATTAGGGGATCACCCTCCCGGGTCTTGCAGAGCCCGAAGTGTAGGAGGCTTTTTAAAGTCCTCATCAGTTGGTCCAAGTCCTTTGAGATACCTTTTATTGGGATTGGCAATTCCATAGGTAGATTAGAAGACAAACCTGGTTACAATGTAAAAAACAAACCAACAAAATGGTGACTCTACTGGGGAGCTAATTTTAATATTTGTGTCGGTTGTCCATTTTGCATAGAGTTCTCATAGTGTTTCTGTGATTTGAAGGTTGAGCCTATAATTCTATGTTAGGTTTGTCCACTTCTTCTATTTTCATAAGCGTTAAGACTTATATTTTAAAGCACTTTTGTGTGTTGTTAGTACGAGGTTCCAAAGGTTTTTATATTCAACCGCGTGTCTTTAGGTATTTGGTATTCCCAAGAAAATTGGGTGGTGACTCTGAAGTCTCTACACCAGTGTGCATTTTATTTTGAAAGGTTTATTATAAGTGGAAAAAACTTGTGGACTAGTACAAAGAATGAAGAACACCAGGTCATTCATGAAGAATCATTGGGACATAAATTGGAAGGTGAACTTTCCAAAGTGAAGAAGAAGGACTAGATAAAGAAAAGACCAGAATCTAGTACTACTGCTCTCGTATCACAGAACTCTGTACACCAAGGTACGAGTAAGCTTTTATACCCTATCCCTAAGAATCTTGATGAGGTGTCTAGAATTCTGAGTCAGACGGTGGTGTATTTTTTTATTCATTATTTAATACACTAGTTCAAGAAGATGTGACATGGAAAATTAAAGGGCCTGTTAGTGTCAAATATGCTGAAAAGAGAAGAGGTAGGAGTAGAAGTCGAAGCCATCATAGAGAATGCACCAATGATGTGCCTCCTCCTCCTACTGGAAATAATGTAAACCCTTTATTGTCTGAACATGTACTAGAAGGGGTCAATTTAATAGATCTAGATGATACATCGAGATTTGATGTGAATTTTCCTGACCTTGACGATGTTTTTGGAGATATTAATTCCTTGAAGTGGGAAATCCAAGAGCAAGTTGAGCTCAGGGTGAAAAGAGAAAAAGAAAGGGAAGCAGAGTTGAGGAATGTTATTATTGAAAGGGATAGGTTGACGAGACAGTTGGTAACAATGAAGTTTCTAAACCAAGAAGAACCTAAACCAAGTGTTGAGGGTCTGGTTATACAAAAGATTGCTAATAAGGAAACAAAGCATGTGTCTAAAGAAAACCTAGTAGGCCACATTGATGTCCAACCCAAACCTGCTGTCCCAAAACCCTCAAATCATGTTAAGTCTCAACCAAGTAATACAAACCTTAAGCCTGTCTTGGATAAGGGAAAGAAAAAGGTCAAGGGGATTAAAATAAATGATAAGGTGACTCCCTATTTCACTCAACAAGATCTCCCACCACATGTGTCATTTCAAACAGAGTTTACCTTAGAAAAGGCTAAGAAGGAGAGCGAGGCTCTGCCAGAAGAGTTGGAGAGAACAAAGATTGAGGTTGCAAATGCAGAGATGAAGAGGAAAATAAGTTTCCTAAAGATGTCAAACATGGATGAGGCTACACAAGATGCAACCTCATCAACTCACCAAGATGTTTTAAAGGATGGTCCTAAAATTAATTCAGACCCCATCATAAATAATTTTGGCCTGAAGACTCATGCAACTAGGTTTGTAAATCCAAATTAGGACGGTCGTAGGGTACAAGATTTAGGGTCTAGTGTTGATTCTCAGAAGAATGAAGGATTATTTCAATGATGACCTATACAATTGGAAAGGTATAGGCCATTGTTCTTTGATGGTATTCCTAGTTATCCAAATTCCATCCCCACTGACTTGAGAGAAAGGATGAATAAGTTTGTTGGCAATAATGTTGTGAGAATAGAGGAACACTTGAAAGCTTTTATGGATATGCTAAATGATTATGAGGTAGAACATGAAGATGTTGTGATGAAATTTTTTGTACAATCTCTGATAGAATATGCGAGGGATTGGTATAGAGGTCTACCTAATGCTAGTATTGGTTCATGGGATGAGTTTGAAAAGTGTTTCAAGGAGCAGTATGGTGATAAAACTAATGCTAGTTTCATGTTAAATGAATTTAATAACATCAAGAATTCATTGAATGAGCCTGTGACAAAGTTTAATTTAAGATTTTAGAAAGCAATGTATAAGTTGTTTCAAGTTTTGAGGCTTGATGAAAATGTTTGTTTAACTACATATTTCAATGCTTTTGATGCTAAAATGGCATAT
This sequence comes from Sequoia sempervirens, assembly GCA_007258455.2. Taxonomy (NCBI): domain Eukaryota; kingdom Viridiplantae; phylum Streptophyta; class Pinopsida; order Cupressales; family Cupressaceae; genus Sequoia; species Sequoia sempervirens. Next base: position 61,933 of record VDFB02215725.1, read on the forward strand.
ATCCTCAAAGATAAGGACCCTCGGACTATGAGGGATGAATTTAGGGTGGCTATAAATAGTGAGAGTAATAGAAGAGCTTCTAGGAAGTATGGTAGGAGAGAAGAACCTACACTTTTAAAAAATCCTAAGAATAAGACTAAGAAGGTTTCGGTTGCAAAGCCTAAAGGTGATGAAAAGCGGGAAAATTTTTACAGTACTTTGAAAGACATAAAGCAAACTTTTTCCAAGAAAGAGAAGGGTATAGGAAATGAAAGGAAACCCTATAATAAAAATGATAGGCCACCCAGATTGAAAAATTATCCTTATAATAAAAATTGGAAAGATGGAAAACCAATCTTGCCTAGCTAAAAGCCTAAAAATGATCAGCATACGCTAGACCCCTTGCAGAAACATTCAATGAATCTAGTAGTAGATAGACCATGGTGTGAAGTGTGTGAGCATCCACATGATAAAAATTATTGTGGTGTTGCTCAGTTGGTTGTTGCTGAGGAAGTAGAAGAGGATGTTCATGATAAAAAATCAGAATATGAGCAGGATGATGTAGATGTTTGTATGGACAGATCATACATTAATGAGGTAGAATGTTCCTCTGATGATGAAATATAGGAAGCTGATGTGGACAATCAGAGGCAAAGAAGTGAGATGTATCATCAACAGGTGTTTTCTGATGAGGAAGATGATTTTGATCATAATGCTTGCAATATGGAGCAAGATGAAGGTTTAGTGTCCTTAAGGAGACCATCCGAATAAGAGATTGCAAAACTGACTAAGGAAATGGTTGCTCAAATGAGAATTTCACTTCAACTAAGAAATAGAACTGTGGGTGGTGAATAGGGTAAGCCTGCAGGCCTATTTATTAAAGAACAAAAGGACAAAAACAAAGTTATTAAGGTTGACAACAAAAAGGATGCTATAAAAATCAAAGAGGTTAAGAATGATAAGGTTTGGACAAAAAATAATGAAACCCCAAAGCCTCAAGAAGGTGTGACTTTGTCACTGGTGAAGATCAAGGTGATTACAAAGTTAGCTAAACCTACTACAGAGGATACGAAGCAAAAGAAGCTAGGAGGAAGCAATCAACTTGAGAAAGGGGAAAATGATGAAGGTATGATGTCTAATTTGCCTAAATATACACCTATAGATATGTTTCATGTGCTTTCTCAGGTTAAAGTAACTATACCTTTGCTAGAAATGATGAGAATAAATGAACACAAAGAAAAGACAATAGCTTTGATCACAGATGTTGCTGGTAATAAGACTAAACAAGTGGTAAAGAAGTGAAGGATAAAGAGAAAGAAAAGGAAGTGGAGGGAATTGTGTCACAAATTTCCCCTATGTATTTAGGAAATTCTATTAACACGTTCCTTGAAAACATAACCCCTTTTTTCTTAAGTGTGGATATAAATGGGAAAACTTTAAGGAACTGTATGATAGATTCAGGGGCATCAAATAATGTTATGCCAGTCAAAATAATGGAGGCAATGGGTTTGAAAGTAGATACTGCTCAAGGTAAATGTTATGCAATGGATTCAAGAGAAGTGCCAGTTATTGGAACTATCAGAGCATTGCCTTATAAATTGACTCAGTACATTTAGTCATGGTTGTATTAGTTGCAGACATCCCACCTCATTTTGGAATGCTTTTGTCAAGAAAATGGAGTGCATCAATGGGGGGTAATATGCAATGTGATTTGTCATTTGCTACTTTCTCTATTGATGGTAAGGATGCCAAAATTGAAAGAGAATCAAAAGCACCTCATATGATTGAGCATGGCCCGATTGAAAATATGACATGTTTTGTAGGCGTCTAAATTTGGACATGGATTTATCAAATTCCATCCCTTGCCGTCTTATTTTAGATTAATTAAATATCTGCTATTATTTAATTAATATCTTTAGTCATTTGCAAATCCCTAAGGTATTTAATCAATAATACCTTATCTTTAGTCTCCGCTGCATCAATGAATTAAATAAATATTCCATTTATTTAATTCCTCATCATCCTCCATCATTTTTATTATCCTAATCCTTCTTCTAATCCCACATCATTAGGATGTGCACATACCTAATCTTGATTAGGATGTCACATCCTCAACTTACAGTTGGCCTCTAATCTCTCTTAGCCACCTAACCCTCCTCTAATCCTTCATTACTCTTCTCCATGTGATCTTTGACTTGTCACATCAAGTCACATGTGAAATCTAACCCTCTTCTAATCTTCATTAATTGATCTAATCAAGTACTTGCACAATCTTAATCACTTAATTGAGTCAACCCTCTTAAATGCCTTTCTTTTTTGACAAGGCATCTCTCTTCCCCATGTGAATTTTTAATTCACCTTTTAATCCCCCAATGCAACCTTTGGAATTTAAAATTCTTTCCCATCTCCCCATAAGGATATTTGAGAAATTTTTAATTCCCCACTTGTCCTCTCACCCACATGGGGACAAGGACCTCCTTTATGAGGAGATCTTGTCCAATCCCAGTACTATGCCCCCCTCCATCATGTATATCTTACACCTCATGTCCACCTCTCATCTTTCTTAAACTCTCCCCGCCTTACATGTCAATATGAGGGCTTGGTGAGTTCTCAACTCACCTTAGCCCTACATCTTGATATTTGTTGAGATCAATCTCAACCGTCCATTTCTCCTAGGAATTCTCAAATTCTTAACCTTCCTCTCATTTTCTCATTTTTGGGAGATCATTTGCTAGCCAGGCTCTTGCTAATTTGTTTCTCTAACTTATCCTTAGCCATTTTCATGTTTTCATCCACTTGCCTCATCCTCACAACATCATTTAACTTGCATCTACTTGCCATCCAAAGAGCATACACATCAAAGATCGAAGGGCCAACCAAAGGATCGATTTGACGCAAGGTATAAGGTTCCATTTTGTTGCTTTCATCTTGTGTTGTTTCCAACTTAGGCTAATCTTGAGGTGTAGGTTGTTTTGGTATTTATTTGCACTCTTTTATTTGCTGCTTGTTTTCTAATGCTCACATTCGACCTATCACATTACATGCATACCATCTGGGACCCTAAGCCAGGTCTTTTCTTTCACGTTGCTATTTTGCATTTGCAGGTCGGATTGTAAATTAGGTGGACCCCTGTCACAATAGGAAGTGGCGTATTTGTCGCGCAGGTATACATCCTAAGTGGTACTGAATCTGTCTGGAGTGGCCGGACACATCTGCAATGGTGAACATCTCCTCTGCGGTGATGAACCCTATCCTAATGCGATGGACGGACACACATCACGACGAGTAGCAAACCTATCTTAATGATGGCGGATACGTCACGCAAAGTGGCGGACCTGTCACCTCCAGTAAAATTCAAGTGTGCTGATTGCTTTTGGTAAAGTAGGCACATAGTTTAACTAGAGGGGTCAATAAACCTTGTTTGGCGTGCTTGTGGAAGGCTATTTGATGTATCCAATCCCCTTGTGCCATTTGGCGATCCTGGGTGACGAGAAATCATAGCTTTCCAAGTCCTTGAGTCACCCCATTTTTCATTTTCTTAGTGGGACCTGCTTGGGGATTTCATCACCCCAAGGGACGATTCCAACCACGCGTACCAGCAGGGTATATAAAGGGGGGAGAGCGAAAGTTGTACCCCAATCCAACCACGTTGTAATTGGCAAAGCGTCGGGATGACATGAAGGAGTTGGTCCGAGCCTCTAGTATCTCGCCAAGGTTCCCGACTCACGCTTGTAATGGGTTGGTGTTCACGGTTTGGGCCTCACCTACCGAGTGTATATCGAGGACTCCTTAGAAACCATGTGCATTCTAGAGTAGAAGACTTTATTGACCATACCCATTTCTACTAATCTTAGGATTGTGCTGTCTGAATTGTCTTTCACATGCAAAACCAGTCATTTTCAGTTTAGCCAAATCTTTTTATCAATGTTT
>VDFB02215726.1:0-18407 GCA_007258455.2 Sequoia sempervirens
TGTCCTCTCGAGGGGGCATACCATAAACTTCCTCGTCATTTTTCTTCATCTTATTTTGCACTAGGGCATATTTTTTGACTTATTTTCTTTGTCACAATGTGACATGCTACATTATGACAAAGAGGGGCAAAATGTAGACACATAAAAATTGTCCTGGGCTTGCAACTCTTAGATTATTCAACATTGCCCTTTCGTTTCTTAATAATTAAATAATTTTTAATTATTTAATTATTTTCTAAAGTCATAATGCTTCTATTAATTAAATAATTTTAATTATTTAATTAATTCATTTTTATCATTTATTTCTCCTTGATTATTAAATAAATAAATTTTATTTATTTATCTAATACGTCATTAATTACCTAAAGTCTTCCTTTAATTAAATAAATTTTATTTATTTAATTACGTCACTAAGCAAGTCCCCTTCTTTTAAAAATTAAATAGATTCTAATTTATTTGATTTTTGTCCATTTTCTACTATAATTAAATAATTATTTTAATTATTTAATTATTCATTAACCTCTTCTCTCATTAAATTAAATAAAGTTAATTTATTTAATTTGATCCACTCTCTTGAATTTTGAATTAAATTATTATTTAATTCGAAATGATTCCTTTGTCACATTCTTCTATAATTTAATAATATCTTTATTATTTAATTATTTACTGGTCACCTGGAGTAAATAAATTTTATTATTTAATTTCTCCAGCAACCTCTTTGTCTGTGCCATCTTATCTTCCAAATTAATTCTTATCTTTTGACATCTCATTTAATTTCGACCCTTGATTGAATTATCTTATAATTCAATCTTGGCCCTTCATCCTTATCATTTGCCCTAATTTTGACCTAACCCTAATTCTTATTGCAACATTCAATCTTGATCATTGATTCTAGGGTTTTTGTCATCTCCTCATCCTGGCCACACATTCAAAATTGCAGTTTTTATAAAATGGCAATTTTATTCTCATCTGGCTCTCTCTCGGGCTCTTTCTTTCTCTCAGCTCTCTCTCTCTCTCTCTCCATCTCATGCTCATTTTCTGTCAATTTAGGTTATGATCATTGTCATTTGCAGTCATTGTCATTTTAGTCTATTGTCAAGTCATTTCTTTCAATAAAATCCTTCAAAACTTGCTTTGGTCTTGTCATTTGTCATAGTTGCTCATACAAATCTGAGGGCAACTCTATTTACAGCAAGCTAGGAGGTGTAACAAAGGTGAAGCATGGAAGATGAAGACCTAGGGTAACATTGTTCCTTTTGTTTTCATATTATTTCCTTTGTACTTTGTTATTTCATTGGAATTTTATTGTTATTGTGCTAACCCCTTTAACAAATCTGAGATTTTCCATTAGTTACACTAGTGAATAGGGAGTGGCGCCAGTGGGAGTACACATACTTGTGCGATAAGCCCATAAGGCGAGATTAAGTTGTAAATGCCAATCACGGCCAACATCATTGATAGTCTTTTTGAGGATTCTAATGATAGTTTTGTTAGATGCTTCTACTTGGTCGTTACCTTGTAGGTAATATGGAGTGGAAAAGTGATGTTGAATATGAAATTCATCACAAAAATGGAAAACTTCTTGATTCTTAAATGGGCGGCCATTATCGGTGATTATGGACTGAGGGACACCATATCGATAGGTGATATAGTTCAAGATAAACTTAGAGATCTATGTGTCGGTAATGTATGCATAGGAATAGCCTCAATCCACTTCGTAAAGTACTCAGTGGTAGTGATGATGAATTTGTGGCCGTTAGACGATGTGGGATGGATCTTACCTATGAGGTCGAGTCCCCATTGGGGCATAGGGCCATGGTGACATTATAGGATGGAGCTCCTATGTTGGGGCATGTATCAAGCCTCCATGAACTTGTCATTGGCAACATTTCTTTACAAAGAAATATGAGTCCTTTTCCATAGTAGGCCAATAATAACCCAGTCTCATAATCTTTTTGGCTGAGGTAGGACTGCTAGAATGGGAACCACATATGCCCTCATGCACCCCTCGCAAGGTTGTTTGTACTTCATTAGAATCAAGAAATATCAATATGGCATTATCTAAGGCGTGTCTATATAGGGTGTCTCCGACGATGGTATATTTGGCTAACTTTCGAAGGAATGTCCTATGTTGGTTGTTTGACAAGCTAGTGGGTATGATTTCGGCATGAAGGTATTCATAGATTTCTTTGTACCATGGGGAATCAGGACCAACAATTTCACACACCATTTCATAATATGGGATATCATAGGCTGGGACCAAAAGTTGTTCTACCAAGAACTAAAACTTAGGCACGTTGCTAGGAATGTCAAGAAGTGATGCAATTGTAGCCATAACGTCTGTTGCCCTGTTTAAAACATGAGGTATCTGATGAAATTTGACCTTTTCAAAGTACTCCTTAAAGCTATCAGCCATGCGTTTATATGGAGCAATCTTCTCATCCTTAGTCTCATAATCATCATTTACCTGTCTAATTACTAGTTGAGAATCGCCATATACCTATAGGTTCTTAATTTTCCACTTGACTGCCATGCATAACCCTATCACTAGAGCCTCATACTCTGCTATGTTGTTAGTACATGGGAATGCAATTCTGAATGATTTAGGGATGGAATCACCCTATGGTGTGATAAATAGTATACCATCCCCTGAGCCATGATTTGTATGTGAGCCATCAAAGTACAGTTTCCATGTTGTGTTTGTGTCAATTGTAAATATAAACTCATTAGGAAAGTCTGCAACTAATGGGTGATCTGCTTGTATTGGTGCGTCGGCTAACTAATCAGCGATGACTCATCCTTTAATAGCCTTTCTTTCTACATATTGGATATCATACTCACTAAGTATCATAACCCATTTGGTCAGTCGCCCTGTTAATGCTGCCTTGCTAAGAAGATATTTCAAAGGATCTATTTTGGCAATCAGCATTGTTTGATGGTTTAGCATATAGTGCCTTAGTTTTTGAGTAGCAAATACTACTACAAGACAAGCACATTCAACGACACTATAGTTGAGCTCATAACCAACCAAAGTCTGATTGATATAATATACTACCCTTTCATGACCTTCATCGTCATTTTGTGCAAGCAATGCTCTGAGTGATGAATGGGTTGGTGTAATATAGAGAATTAGTGGTCATCCTTCAATAGGTGGCATTAAGACTAGTGGTGTGAGTAGATATTCCTTAATTAGTTGAAAATCCTCTCCCTACCTAATTGTCCATGCAAAGGGTACCCCTTTTTTAAGTAGATGTTGAAAAGGATGTGTGTTATCTGCTAACTTCACTATAAATCTTCTGATGGATTGCATTCTTCCTTGTAATGTCCTTAGTTGAATGAGATTAGTTGGTGGTGGCATGTCCATGATTGCTTTGACCTTGGCTGGATCCACTTCAATGCCTCGTCTAGAAATGATATAACCTAGAATATTTCCTAACTTTACTCCAAGCACACATTTCTTGGGATTGAGTCTCACTTTATACCTTTCTAGCCTTTGAAATATTTTGTCTAAAACCTGTAAATGTTCTTCCCTTGTCTTGGATTTAACTATAAGTTCATCGACATAATCCTCCATGAGAGTGTGTACTAGATCATGAAAAATAGTGGTCATGGCACGTTGATAGGTTGTTCCAGCATTCTTGAGTCCAAAGGGCATAAAATTCTAGCAATACATACCCCAAGTACAAGTGAAAGTTGTCTTAGGTTGGTCTTCAGTTGCAATTCTAATCTGATTATATCCTGAAAATCCATCCATAAGGGACAACATCTCATATCCTACTATCATGTCCACTATCATGTTTATGTTAGGCAAAGGGAAGTCATCCTTAGGACAAGCCTTGTTGATATCTCTGAAATCTGTGTAGATGCTTATGCCCCCTGCTGGTTTAGTGACTGGTACAAGATTGGAAATAGAATCTGCATATTCAATCAATCTAATGAAACCAACATCTATAAATTTCTTAAGTTCTGCCTTGACTAGTAGAGCAATCTGTGGGTGCATTTTCCTCAATTTTTGTTTTACTGATTTTACACCTAGTTGTAAGGGAAAGTGATGTAGAAAAAGTTTAGGGTCCATCCCAAGCATGTCTGTATATGACCATGCAAAATTTATCCGTCTTTGCGTAAAGAAGTTGTGGAATTTTGGTTGCTCTTTTGTGGTCAATGACGCTACAAAATAAACTAGTCAAGGATTCTCTTTTGTGCCTATGTTGACTTCTACTGATTCTTCAACGAGCATGGGTGAATTTTCCTGTGCAACGGGGAGAATGTTCAAACCTCCATCCTTAGGTGCCTCAGAGAGGTTTTCGCCTTCAGATGTGTCCTTTCTTGTTACTTTTTCATTGTCTAGAGGTTCCTTTCAGTTTTCACCTACAAACTCGTCCTTTTTATCATTTTTATTCTTTTTCTCTTTTTTGTGACTAGAGGGTTGAATAGATTCCCCAAAAGATTCTTTGTTGTCCAATTCAATTGTAAAACTAGCCTTGTGATCACCGCAAGGTATGCTTTCTCGTAATCCCAGGAACTCAGCAATTGCTTCGTCGTTCTCAAAAATATCTAAGACAGGTGTGTCTTGTTGATCCCAATCAATAAGTTGAGGATAAACTAAAGGCATGTCATCGTCAAAGTTATCAAAGTTTAACAAAGTAAAGGTAAGGACTGAGTTGTTCATATAGTCACAAAAATCTTGTACTAAGTCCTCTTTGCTCTTTGGTTTAGGTCTAGGTGGATTCAGAGGTGGGCCTAATGCCAAGGTTTGGTTATTTGAAATAGATGTATCAGGTTGACAAGAGCTAGGATCAAGGGATTCCCAATAGTAATGTGTAAACAATTCCTCTTTTGTCATATTCTTTGGTGGACAGGAATTCAATGGATTCGATGAGGATCTCAACATTAAGTCAAGTTCTCCAAATAACTTGTCAAGGTCCATGGAAGAGGTAGAGGATAAGGAATCCCACTCATATTTGTTTGAGTCGGGGGAGTCATAGTGGTGTTAGTCAGATGGTTCGTGAGATGTCTCAATATATTATGAAGCACTTACTTCCTCGAGTAAGGGTGATGTGGTACTAGGAACGCCAATCTGAATCAGTTGAAGCCCAAGCCCTAAGCCTTTTGGCCATTGAGAAAAAAAGATTGGTTCAATCCTTCCATCTTGATTTAAGCCTAAACCACTTTTTCCATTATATCCCTTGCTCTGCATAATTATGAAACATTTTCCATATAGATCTATAGGAATGTGAGCAAGTGAGAGAGGTTCTTCATTATCTTCCTTATACAGCCAGGAGGTGACATCTTCTGTATTTATGGCTTCTTTGCATAATTCACCCCATTTAGTGAAATTTGTTGTGGGAGGAATGTGTATAGTGACCATAGATTGTCTCTTGTCTGGTGTAGGTAAACCATATGATTTAGGAGGAATCAGAGTAAGCTAGCAACAAATAAGATGTCTTCATGTAATATTCTCCACAAACCTTGTCTTGGATCTCAACCCTAGGAGGTGGTAGGACTGAATGTAAGAATAGGCGTTCAAAGTAGAGGGGTGGATGGATGGAGCATGAGTGGGATGGTGGTGAGTGAAGCCTCTTGGTTTACCGGCACTTGGTGTTGGGGTATCTCTTTCAGATTAGTGCAGCATTGGAATGGGTCTGGATCACCATCTATAGTTATTTTAGTGCCATTGTAAGGGAATTTGAGACACTAATGGTACGTGGAAGGGACTGCCTTCATGGCATGAATCCATGGTTTGCCTAGCAAAAGGTTGTATGGAAGGGTGAGATCCAAGACTTGGAATTTTGTCTCCATTACTGCAGGACCAATTCTGATAGGAAGTGTTACCACCCCCTTTAATTTTCTTTCCTCATCATCATAAGCTTTTATGAAAATACTTTTGGTTGTGTCTACGCATGCTTCTAAGAAACCTAATGCTTTAATTAGTTTTAACGTGCGCAAATTTAACCCTGCTCCTCTATCTACCAAAACTCGTTTAACTTTGGTGTCATCAACAAGGACTTCAAGATGCAAAGGATCATTATGATTTGTCTTTTCAGTTGTGTAATCTTGTTCAGAAAATGTGGCATGATGATTATTGGTCAAATAGCCCACCATTTCCTAGAAATGATTAACATCGAGATCATTTGGGACAATGGCGATTTGTAAAGCTTTATCTAAAATGGATCGATGCTCAGGGGAAATACGCAACAGTTCCAAGATTGAGATTTGGGATGGGGTCTTCCCCAGCTGGTCAAGTAGGTTATATTGTGACTTGGAAGGCTGTGGTGTTTGTTGCGATGGAGGACCTTGAATAGTGATCTTCATACGACAAGTGTTGACAACTCACTCAGGATTTGTATTGATAGTAATGGTATTGATATTCTCATCGGCGGCGCGAAGGTGGTTAATGGTTTTGCCACTATTATAATCATACTTGATACTCACATAGTTGGCTGACATATTGGTTTTGGTACTCGAACTGGGACATTCCCTTTCCCATGGTCATGTAGTGGATCAAAAAAGACTTGATGATCAGTGTTTGATGACTTTTGTTTATGTCCACTAACTTCAATTATTCTCCTCTCGACAAGATCTTGTATGATATTTTTTAGTTGGCGACAATTTTGTAGGTTATGTCCCTTAGTTCTATGATAATCACAAAAGGCATTGTCATCCCACCAAACTGGTTTAAATTGTCCTGGATCGTATTGTCCTGGCTCTTGAAGCTGTATAATATTATGTTGTAATAGTTGTTTGAATACATACTCAATGGGTTCCCCTAAGGGAGTGAACTCATGTTTTTGAAACCTCCTTTGTTGCAGATGTTGAGTATTTTGGACCATGTTGGAAGGTTGATTGACAACATTAAGGGTGTTGGCCGAAGAGTTAGGTCCTCTTAATGTGATAATTGGTCCCGCTTGTACATTTTTAGCATCAACTACCCCATCATTGGTGACGTTTTTGTTCCAAGACCAAAATCTATTTTTTGTCATTGGGGACATTTGGAACTATTGGATTTCTATTGGATGTCAATGTCTTAAGTTCTCCTTTTTCAATGAGATCCTTTTCTATTATAACCCCTTTTTCCACTAGTTCTGAAAAGGATGTACAACAATGTACCCTTAGGTTACTCCTTAGTTTTGCATGAAGGTTTTCCTAGAACATAGTGACTTTTTATTTTTCAGGTATCTTGACAGGACACCAGTTGGCTATAGTCCTCCATCTCTGGAAGAAAGCGATAAATTTTTCACCTTCATCTTGTGTTGTGTGACACAAGGTTGCTATATTTATCTCGTGGTCTATGTTGAAGGAGAATTGCTCAACAAATTTCTCAGCCAGTTCACCCCAAGATTTGATACCATAGTCTAGACCTGAAAACCACTCTAGTGCAATTCCTACAAGACTTCTTGGAAATAGTCTCATAAGATATGTGGGGTCATAAGCAACATCTATGCACATAGTAGAAAATTCCCTTATATGTTCTATTGGATTCCTTTTTCCATTGTACTTAGGGAGATTCGGTATGACATACCCGTGAGGGAAAGGTGTCACATACAATGATCTATCAAAGGGAAATGGGCATATGTCCTTTGTTGAAAAGGATATATTAGTTGACACTACCATGTTATCCATTTGTGTTTGTAGTGCATGAATTTGTGTTTGTAAGACGTCAACCTGGGTCAATGATGTGTTGGGCAGATTATGCGGATTTGTGTATGTATTCTAAAATCTAAGGTCTCTTGATGGGTTTTGATTGAATGTTGGTATTTGAAGTGGGTTTGGATTCAGAATGTTGGTAAACATGTTCTGGTTCAGAATCTGCATAAATTGGTTTTGACTTGGGATCTGTGTGAATGGATTCTGAGTACCACTCTGGGAGAAGGGATTCTGATTCAGAATCTGTGTAAATTGGTTTTGACTTGGAATCTGGGAGAATGGATTCTAATTTGGAATCTGTGTGAATGGATTCTAACTGCCAATCTGGGAGAATGGATTGTGATTGCCATATTGGAATGAGGGAATGCCTCTTGTTTTTTTAATCCATGGTATAGTATTAGTGACTTGAACACTAGTTATGGCCATTGACTATGGTATGGTACTCGTGACACTGGCATTAGGTATGGCTGTTGACTGTGGTATGCTACTCGTGACACTGACATATGGTGTAGAAGTTGACGTTTTAGATCTTTTACTCCCAACAAGAGGACCAAAGGGAGTGGACGATGATGCCCCTACCGTGAAATTAAATCCCAATGTCATGCCAGACATACCAAATGGATACGTATGGACTATCGTACTCTGTGTAGGTATGCCAAATGGTATGGTTGTGCTTACCTGAGGTATAGTGGTACTAGAAGTTGTTGTATTTGTCCTTTGTGTAGGTTGATCCTGTAAGGTGCTAATATTGAATCATGTAGGTAAGGTAGCACCTTCAGCTAGCAATTTGGCTAATTATTATTGACGATCGTTTGCTAGGTACTCATCTGCAAAAGAGGAAAACTCAGGGTCCTGTGCAGCAGCCTCTATGTCTTCTGTTGTAATGTGTCCTTGAGTGTTTCTAGTGGTGAATTTATCTAATAAAGTCTTGTGAGGTCTTCAGGAGAATGGATTGATGAATTCGTTTGGGTTCGACATCTTTTCTCTCTCTCTTCTCTTAGATCTAGTTTCAACCATGTAAGATAAGCTCAATATGCAGGGAATGCAAAGCTACATCTATGGATAGTATGACTCTAGTCTATGTTTTTTGGGATTTTATGATTGAAAAAGTAAGGAATGTTCTAAGATGACACTAGTCTAATAATGAAAATATCTAAAAATGCAAAGTCCAACCAAGCTTCTAAGGTAATCAATTTTGTAAATCTAAGGTGAGGGTACCAACTACCTAAAGTCTAACCAAGGTGTCAATTTAGTTATGTCAAGGAACCACTGTAGGACAAGGATCAAAGATAAGTTGAGTCTCCTAACTAGAATGATGAGCTAGGAGGACTCTCTATAGGACAAAGGATATGATGACAGGATGAGGTTCGATGACAGATTTCGTTGACGCTATGATTTTTCTATAGTATAGATGATGGACCTATCCTAGAGTTTGTAAAGGTGACCTTCCTAGAAGTTTGATCTCAAGGCAATATGCACTCAAAGATGAAAGTAAAACTCTAAACCGGGACAACAATAGTAATGACTAAATGATACCTAAAGGATGCAAAATTGACCAAATCGGTTCAGGTTTATGTTCAAGGACTAGTATGAGAAGATGGATCAAAGATTGGTATGAATGTGTCGATTGGACAGTGAATGTCAATTCTGGTTTTCTAATAATCAGGAAAATGCATCATAAAATTTATCAAATGCGGTTATGTTTCACAGTTGCGGTTTTCTGGTAATCAATTACGTGTTTTTGGTAAAGTTCAATGTCTATGTCAGGCAGATGCAGTTTATTTTTTCACACATGTGACTCGTAATGGCAATTGCGACTCAGAATGTAACATATGCAGCTTCCTAAACTCTGTGCACTGGTAAAAGTTCTGTGACAGTGGCAAATGCATTGTTCCAAACAGCAGTTGCGGCTCACCTTGTCAGATGTGTCACACAATATTACGAGTGTGGTTTTCTAAAACAGATGTAGTTTTGGAAAGAGCAAATGTGAGCGAATCTAGAAAATGCAACTCTAGGCTAAATAGATGCAACTCGACAAATCAATTGCGACTCTCTGGTGAACAGTTGCGACTCAGCTATATTTTTAGTGAATTGAGATATAAAAATGACGCTATTTTATGTGATCAAGTTCTATCAAACAAAGACAATCATAAGACAAAATGTTTTCAATTTTATTTTGGACTCAAAGAACGTTGAATTTGACAACAAACAAGCACATCCTAGGCTATGAAGGACAGTATTTACTGAGTTCTCACTTGGGTTTCCCCATCTACGCTTATTCAAGGTGAATGATTAGTAGCTTGACCCCTCTGGCTCCCCTGCACAGCTCATTAACATCATTCGGGGTAGCCAAGCTACAATACCCATGAACATCCCATGGCATACCTTCATCTCTACACATGAACTATAAGAAAATGAGATGGTTTCACAAGTCGGACCTACTACACTAGTAAATAGAAGGATTTTGGACACTACAAACAAAGGTGTTTAATTAGGGCATTCCTTTTGTAGGGCATGATCCATGCGGCGAGAGTCCCCTTTCGAATCCATATTGTTGGAACCATACACGTGATTCTTGGGCTTTCCCCAAGAATCCACTTTTATATATCAGCTGGAAGTCCCTTGGGTTTAGGGTGCTTCCAGTCTGAGTCGTCCTGGGGTGAGTACTTTTTCCCACCAGAACAGGCCCAAGTTCTAGAGTTAGTAATTGTTTCTCTTACACCCAGGATCGCACGGATGTGCAAGGGGAGAGGATACTTCGATGTACCAAATCGTGAGGGTAATTACGCAATTTTGCTTTCGCACCAAACACAGTAGAAACTTGTTAATTTTAATCCAAATGAAAGATTCACTACACTACCAAACAATCTATTTCAAAAATTTAACTAGTGTCTTTGACATGCATTTTGTAGAAAGATTCATTAGTAGTTTGATAATGGTCATTTGATAATGGTCTTTGACTATCGATCTGCAAAAACTTCGTTAACTCCTCAAGACACATGCTTAAAACAGAAGATTAAAAAAAATAAAAACACGAAAGGAAACTGTAAATTGAAAGTTTAAACCTAAAAATATACCAGTCGGATGTGTCGTTTACTATGTCAAATGTCTTGCAGTATTTTTACCAATCATTTGTGGCTCAGAAAATGACAGATGCGTGATTATTTTCTAAATGCGTCATTTCCGATCTCAGATGCGGTCAAAAAAGTCAATTGCGTCGTTTCGTCAAGCTGATGCATCTTCAAATGTCAATTGTGGTGTTTCGTCAAGTAGATGTTTCATTCCGTACAAAAACTTGCAAAATCAAATAAAAGTCTACGGATACACGAAGATAGTGTCTTCACGTCGGGTTCACCAAATGTAGCTCAGAGAAAAACACACGAGAAAGTTAAGAAATTCAAATCTAATCTATTCAAACTATACTAACGAATCCTCAAAGCTTAGATAATCAAAAACAAAAGAAAGCTAAGAACAGCATGCATTAAAAGGAACTATTTTACCAAACATGTGATCAATTCCATTGAATAACCTCCATTACTCTTCTCCATTTTGTACGTGTAGTGTACTTGCCCTCAGATTTTCAAAGTTCGTGCAAGCATGGCCTAAGTGTTGTGATTAAGACAAAACATCGAAGAATCAAGATAATTTCTCCAGAAGTCATACGATTTCGAGAGAGATTGGAATGATGTAGAACAAATCAATTTATAGAAAATTGATCATTCAAATGACAAGTCAGGATTGAAAGATCAACGGACTGTTGAGATCAAATGATTAGACATGCATTCTGATAACTGTCAATAGTGACATGAGTGATACAAATTAGAAATAGGAATAAAGATTAAATAAATGATTTAATCTTCGAGTTTCGTATTCGAAAACAAAAGAATAGTCTTTGCATGACAAAGATAAAGATGGATTAAAGCAACTCTTTGTTCAAATGCACACACAAGATTTAATTATTAACATGCATGTACATGCAATTGAGTTAGAACTAAATGACTGAATGAAATGACGAAGAGATTACTTGAGAAAGTCACTCAGGCATTAAATCCTGAGTTAACTGAGCGATTTAAATAGATGTCAAGTCGAGTCAAAGTGAATACTTAGATAACTCACACAATTATCTAAATATAGAGGAATGCGTTAAAATAGGATTTATGAATTAAATAATTCATTTAATTCAAGATTTGATATTTGAAGAATAATTAAATAAATAAGATTTATTTAATTAAGTGATGAAGGGATTAAATGAATAATTAAATAAATTAAGAATTTATTTAATTATAGTTGAAGTATGATAAAGAGTAAATTAAATAAGAATTTAATTTGACAAGAAGAAGGATAAGGTTAATTAGTAACATAATTAAATAAAATATGTTTATTTAATTAATCAGATAGAATAACGAAAAGTGTGAATCAATTAAGTAATTAAGATTATTTAATTAATAGAAGAATTAAAGGTAAAGTGAATTAATTAAATAATTAACATTATTTAATCATGAACATGAAGAATACGAATTATGAAGAATATTGAAGTCGCAGGCTTAAACCAGATTTCAGTGTCTATAATACTAATCTATTCATTTGTGCATGAATTTATAAATTGCTCTTACATGAGCTTAGTTTTCCAACCTAGACCACTTGAGACCCAAAATTTGAACCCCTGTAACTGGCCTTGAAATCCCATTTAAATCAACATGGGAGCAACAAGCATCTGGCCAAATTACCATTTTAGTCACATTTACATTTGACACTTAATTTCATTTCAATTTCAAAAAATCCCCCAAACAGTTATATTTTCATATGGCAAAGTGGAGGGAAAGCAAAAGACAAAACCCATTTAGTCCATTGAAGAAGATCAACTAGCCTTCCCAAAGGCATCATTCATCATTGTGGCATCACCAAAATATCTTGTCCATGTTGACTAAAGAAGATTCTCCACATCAGCACCCAAGAAAAAAACTTACATGTTCGCTAAAGAAAATGAGCCTGTCGTTGTCGCAATGGTGTCATCAAAAACAAAAATAGAACAAGGGTTCTACTCTAATTCTTTAGAAACCCTTAGTTTAGATACTTGAAACAAAAACCAAAAGGCATTGATAGTGGATGAAACCCTTAGTTCAAATACTTGAAACCAACCAAATTTTATAGAATTTAGAAATGGAACCAAAATTTTTTAGGGGTTCAATCATGATCATAGTATGATTTGGTTCAAAGTACATAATCATCTCATGGTAATATGCTCCTTTAAGATAGGCTTGGTTAGGACTTTTAACTTGGACCCATACCCAATCCTTAGAATAAGATGTGTTCAATCCAAAGAGAGGTAGCCGCCTACTTTTATGGTGAACTCTCTAGATAAGCACAAAATAAATTTTGGTGGAATATCAAATAACACTAAATCTTGTGGGACTATTATATTTGAACAAGAATATAAAATAAGGAGAAGATATTTTGTGATGCCCATTGTTTGTCTCATTTTCTCATCTAACTATATGATATTCCTTTTGTATAGGCTCATATGTGAGTTCTAATGTATCAACGAATTTATTAGGCATGAAAATAGTACTAGCATTGAAATATATCATAATATTATGAAATTGTTTTCAATAATGAGTGTTAAATAAAAAGGCATTGGCTTTAATTTACTAATCTTATTATTCACATTATCAAATATGGTTGGTACATTAGTTGCTATATTTTATTGATTTGGACTATTTTTAGTTTGAGTGGTCCTCTTAGTCAAATCCTCTTATCCTTTTAGAGCTTCTTTGAGTAGCTTTATGTACTCAAGAATGGACAACACTTCCCATAACAAGACATTGGTAGTTATTTTTTTAGCTAGTCAATTATGTTGAGTCGATCTAGAACGTGGATCT
Source organism: Sequoia sempervirens (assembly GCA_007258455.2). NCBI lineage: Eukaryota > Viridiplantae > Streptophyta > Pinopsida > Cupressales > Cupressaceae > Sequoia > Sequoia sempervirens. The sequence continues at coordinate 13,524 of VDFB02215726.1, forward strand.
ACTTGGCCTAACTTGGATTAGTTCAAATTTTTAGCCTTTCAATAGTGACATTAGTAGGAATAACAAGCTACTCTTTCATGATATAAGGTTGATGACTCATTCTTGTAGTTTTTGGTCTTTGATAAACCTTGTTTAGGAAACTTGTGACTAAGCAAATTATAGGTAATAGTTTCACTTTAGGACCATGATTCTCCAATGTTCTCTTATTTTCTCTTGTGAAGTAGTCAAACTACACTTTGGGTTTTTTTTTATATAATATTGAATCATTAGCAAAAATTACTCCTTCCTCTTCAATATTGGAAAATAGTGCATTTTATAATGCTATTTCTACTTATTATTACAAGGACTATGATAGGTTGAAGGGTAGTAGGCTTCAAATTTTACATTAACTTATAAAAAAAATAGAACAAATTGAACATTAGAACATTGAATCTATAGAAGCACTCAAAAAGTGTAAAACAAGAGAATACAAAATTAAGGTATGCACTATTTTTTTCTAAAAAATCAAATTCTAGTTATTTGTCACATCATATCAATTAATCAAATCAATGTCATTCACAAACTCCAAAAAAAACATTATTTTTCTTTAACTCTTGATTTTCCAATTATAAATTATTTAATAATTATTTAATCTTTTAATATCTCATATAGAGATATTTACATTTGCATTCACTCTCTTTTATTAAAAAAGCTAGACAAGAAAAATTAGACTAAGACAAAGTTGTCTACTCACACAAAAAACATCCAAGATCCTTTGAAATGAATGACAAAAATGTTGAGATGAAAGATACCTATTGTTGGTATTAATATGTTTGAATATTTTTAAATCCTAAATTATTCCTTTGTTTAAACCCATTTTACACTTTTTTTAGAAAATTTTGGAACTTGAAGATTTTACATTATAATTAATCTCAAACATACAAAAGAGAATTTACCAAATATATAGAGAGATAGAAAGGATGGAGAAGAAATCTGCATATTCTAATAGATTACTATTATTAAAATTATAACGGTTAAAATTACATATATTGCACTTCACCCTCATTTTGGGTACTCCAACTTCATTCTTTTTTATATAATAAAAACTAATAAGTGGCATGTTTTTTTTTTAAACATAGCACATAAAAAAAACCTTACTTGATTCCATCTACACTCATTCTTATTCATTGATTTCAATCCTCAACTTATACATTTCTCATCTAGGTTCATATATCCAATTTTTTGAGTGAATGCGATCAATTGGTGTTTTATGGAAATGAATTTAGAACTTCTAAAGTTTAAATTTAAATTTGGGTTGACCCAAACCTTCCTTCTAATCATTTTGCTAACTCCAAGTGTGAAATGTTTCATTGAACATTTTAGTAGTTATATTTAAGCACCAGCTTTATTTCATTTCAAATAATCTTATATGAGCAACTAGAATCAACATTATACCATCATACTATGTCACCTACTTGCACCAACATCTAGGACATTCTCTACATAATTATTTTTTTCAATAGTATCAAAAGTAATTAAATTCAATTTTGTAGGAGTTTGACAAAAGGATAATTGATCCTTATCTAGCAAACTTCACAAAGGTGTTACCAAACACAACCAAATAGCTAAAATAAGCGACAAAAGAGAGGAAAATACACAAGTAGGTATCAATCTTTAACACACATATGATCCATGCATCAAACTTTGAATTTTTAGGCTTGAATCAAATCTCTATACATATCACTTTTGCTTGTATCACTTTCGCATAGTAGAAACGATTCAATGTAACATACAATCAAATTTCTAACTCTAAATTGTTCATCTTACTTTTAATCTTTCTATGTATTAATAAATCAAATACAAAGATATTAAATTACATTTTCATTGATTAAATTTCATCTAATACTTTTTATTTATTTACTTTCTGCATTCATTTTAATAAATTATTCTAAACAATTACATGTTCCAACTCTAAAATTTTAAAATAAATATTTATCTTAATATTATATGCTAACTTTCTTTTTTTTGTCACAAGTTTAAAATATTAAAAAAAAAAAAATCATCTTAAGATTCCATGCTAAGAATTTATGAGAAGAAAAATTATTCCAAATATTTACATGTTCCAAATCTTAAATCTTAAAATAATTATTCATCATAGGATTGTATATTAGAGAGATTTTACTCTATTCAATAATATTATATTTATTATAAACCAGTTATTGAAAAAGAGAATAGTTTCAAGGTGATTTGAATTGACCATGGTATCATTCTCGCCGCTTTTTCCAAACATACAAATGATCTTGCTAATCACAAACAAATCAAATCAAATGCAAAGCTTGACTTTGTTGTTAAAGTAGATCATTCGTGGGGAACTTGCTCAAAAGAGTTATAAACGGAGTAGCAACAGAAGATATTAGACTGATGGGTAAGCGTAGGAATTTGGTAACATGACAAAAGAATCACATACAGGAAGATAAAGATTGTTTTGAGTTTTGTAGAGACTGGATTGATGGGTATTCATAAAAATATGCAGCAGTGGGATTGCGAACATTGTAGCTTTTGTGAATCTGGCCTTGACTTCCAGTCAAAATGTTGAGTTGGTCCATCTTAAGCATCGACACAACAAAGTTGTCGAAGAACAAACGCTGGTGTGACATTTGCTTTCAGAAGAAATCATGAACTAAAATTTGAAATAATAAATATACTGTACTAACCATTATGTGATACAAGTTTATCTTTGCTCACAATCCACACATCATTGGACTCTATGGCGAGCCTTTGGGCATAATCTACTTTTCCTGGTGCTATCATCTTCATCTTTTTGTTCATTCTTCTCAACTACCAAAGGCTCTGCTTTGAGGGCCCGACTATTATCCTTAAGAAAAAGGAATGTTCATTTTAAAACTCCCGCCCATCATTTTAAATCTCTCGCTTTTAGAATTCCAGCTTGTTTTAAATCTCCCACTTTTTAAAATTCTCGCTTTTTGTAGGAAAAGAGGCTTTGCTAACTGATGGAAGCAACAGGCATTGATGGGACATAGAGGTGATGGCTTAACAAGGACAACAGGGTTCAATAGCTCAGACCGTTAGTAGTAGGCTCATGGGTGGCAGCCATCAGATGGTACTTCCCTGCAAAAGTAGGCTCGTGGGTCATAGTCGGTGCCAACACATCGTAAACCCAACGAAAAACGGAAAGGGAAAAGAACCATTGACCAGTTAGAGCTTAGTGTGTGACACTTAAGCCTAGTCGTGTCGAAGAAAATCAAGGGGAAGTTATGCAATGAGCAGAAACTGGTCGTTCAAAAGTAATACCTCGTCCATGTTTAGCAGAGTGTTGGGTATAGTTGGCAGAGCCCTGCTCCCAACGTGGACGTCTGCTTTCACGTTCAAATCCTCAAAACAGACCTCAATTCAAGGCAACTCTATCTCCACTCTACTCCAAATCAGTCTAATCATCAAAAAAGAATAATTAACAATTAGGGTTAGAAAGTAAAATAAGAAGTAGAAAAGGAGATGAAGAAACAAGTTAATGGAATACCTCCCAATTTTGTTTCGCATTCCATAGAGAAAATGGTCATAGTCCCTAACATTTTCTTTAGGGAGAGCAAGAGAGGCATTGTATTGTGGAAACTTGTGAAGTGTCGCACACTTGAACTCCTTGTTGGGATGTGAAGTTCGGTAAACGAAAACAAAATCAGTTCAAATGCAACCAAAGTCTATTCCAACGTAATCCAAATTTTGGTGACGCATTGAACAAACTCACTCCTAATACATTCCATATGTTGTTGAACAGTTCCAATTGATTCTCCTTCCCGTGCTCTAGCTAATGCAACACAACGTACTTGGTTAGTCGGTTGAAGAGTCCATAATTTTATATATATATATATATATATATAAATTGGACTGTTTGTAATAAAATATGTGTATTGTGTGGCTAATAAAAAGTTTTTCTTCTTCTTTCGGTGGATGTAGGCATATTGTCGAACCACGTTAAACATTTTGTGTTGTCTTTGTTGTTGTGTCTCTATTTTCTTGCATAAATTATCATTTAATAATTGTTTTATGCTCTCTGTAAAAAAAAACTGGTATCAGAGCCAGGTTAACAACAAAGGGAGATTTCTATAGGCACCAAAAGTTGTTCTTTAAGAACAAAGTTGCATGCTTCATCAAATTGTGATGTTGCTGAAAGGAAACTAGATTTGTGGAAAGATGGTTTGAAAGGAGTTTAAGAAAGGCTTGAAAAGTAGTAGAAATTAAAGTCAAGGTGATGTGCATGCTATGAACTTTAGTTAAGCTTCCCTCAAATGTTGTTTAGATCTTAGTTTTTTTAAAAGATGTTGTCATAATAGTTTTTTTTTTAAGAAATCGCTACCATGGAAAGAATCGGAAATAAAATTGTAAGTGTTTGATTGCAAACATTGTTTTTTTTAATCTGATCTATTTATTGAAATCTAAGTAAGGAAATTAGCACAAAAGGTTGTAAGAAATGGAGGAGACAAACAAATGGAGAATTGAAAATTTCCCAGGCCAAAATTTCAAAATGTGGAAATTGCAACTCAAATATCTTCTCATTCAGAAGGACCTTTCAATTGCATTGGAAGGAAAAACAAAAAATCCAACCAGCATGACAGATGAAGATTGGGATAAATTGGATTAGAAGGTTGTGGCTACAATCTTTCTTTCATTTTCCAATAATGTTTTGTTCAATGTATCAACACAAATGACAACAAAAGGTCTTTTGGATTGTCTATTAGAGTTATATGAGAGACCTTCTGCATCAAACAAGGTATATTTAATGAAGAAATTGTATAATTAAAAAATGCAAGAAGGTGGGTCTATCACAAATCATCTAAATGAGCTTAATACTTTGGCTAGTTAGTTGTCTTTAGTAAACATTACAGTAGA